>SNRZ01000217.1:0-75433 GCA_008729115.1 Dirofilaria repens | reverse complement strand
CGAGAGAGATTTGATGCAGGAACAGTGGAGAAACTGTCAATGTAAGTTTATTCAAGGAAGGATAGCTATTTGCAGACTCAAATCGATTCCTAAATTAATTAATAGTCTGTGCTAATTTTGTTCAAAAATTTTATGGTGGGATATTGTTAAGGATGTCACATTTTTAGGTATTGCAGTATGACGACTACGCCTACACATTCAGCAGTAATTCAGGAATCAATTACAAATAGTACAACCATTGGACACGATTGGGGTAGTTGGAAGTTTAAAATCCAATGCAAATTGCCGAGTTGATAAATCTTGTCGAAAGTCCCCTCATCTGTATCATTAAAGGATTTATATTTTCAATCCTTTCCATTTGTCATGTTCAAAAAAAAATTTTCATCCATTTGGATTAATTGCCATAGATAAACTACGTTTGTCAAAGCTTTCGTTTTGCAGGTCATAAATCGGCCGAAAGTCTAACATGTCCATCACGTACATACGGTTAAATTTTTGAATCTTGGAACGCATAAATTAAGATATAAGTTGAACAGGATTTCAAATTCATACTGAAATAAAATTCATTAGATCACCGAACTCTTCAAGGATTCAATTATAATATGGATTGGTTCTTTTATTGGCTTAACTTCAAGTCAAATTATTCTAATCTTTCATGAGAGATTCGCAAAAGTCAGGCTTATTTTAATTCATATAAGTTACAAAATTAATTGAGTTTTATGCAGCACTTCATCCGTACTATATAAGAAATTCAGAAATTGAGTTCAAAAAAATGTTTAAATTGGTGAAAAGAGGGCAAAAATAGTGCAATAAATAATAATCATTGAATGTTGTCGACGTAGTTTCCAGAAAATTGATAGTGACTGCTATTTTGCACATCCATATTATGAGCTGACAATTTATAGAAGAGGCATATCGAGCTTTTCTATATTTATATATTAGGATCTTAGTAACACTCTAAGGAATATTAGTTGGAGATAAGTAAGACTCACAAATATCCATTTGGCATGACTCAATTTCTGTTATATTTAATTTTATTGTAAGAAATAGGTATTTAAAATTTGATATTTTATCTCTAGATGTTTTCGTTCTCTTTTTGCAAATGAATTATATTTGAAAGTTGTTGTAATCAACAAATATAATAGATAACAATTTTATTCCTTAAAAAATTTTTTTTGAATTAGTTATCACTTAAATATGTTTACAAAAGATATTCTTGAAATAGAAACAACGAGTCATCAGCTCCAGCTAGATTATCACAGTTTGTCTTACTATAAATTTTATCATTTTACAGGATTATAGATAGCAACGTATCACGAAAAATTTTGCAACGATTGGTTGCTGATAAGTTAGCTGCGTACAGACGACAGCAGAAAAGAGAACAAGATTTTTAAAAAGAAAAGGAAGTAATAAAGGAAATTCTACTTTTCTCTTGTAAGTAATTTTTGAATAATTTTTGTCATAATGGCATAAAAATTAACATATGCAATTACTGCATTTAAATAAATTGTGATAATAAATATTCACAATTTCAGTCAACGGCAATCCAACTTCGGATCACAAATTTGGAATAAATCTGAAGAATTATCACTCACATCTAGAGCACCAATTTTTCGCACTAATTTTGATGTTGTAGAAACGTCAAGTTTCAATGGAAATCAAGCACAAATAATTCGTAAACATTCAGATTACAATCGCAATTCGTTACCTATCAATATCATTTCACAGAACGACAAGTTAGTTTTATTGTAATTTATGATATCAAAACTTTTTATTTAAAAATAAGTTGATTTTTCTCGCAAAAATGACTTGAAGGATATGGAAGTTAATAGTCTGCTTTTTAAACTTCTAATCGTTATGCAATGTTAAAATTTTCCCAAAAATATCTCAGATTAACAATGAAACTTTGCTAAAATTTGCATTTTAGAAATCATTTCCTTATGCAACATTTAACCCTTCTTAATTGCTTGATTTTTACAAATCATTTAACACTGTTTTGCTCAATATTTTTTTAAGCAAACAAAAAAGAAGAAAAAATGAAATGTTTTGATTAAATTCTGAAAGAATATCTTCTTAATTGCAATTAAATTTTTATTTTTAATTTTCTAATTTTGAATATAGGAAAGAAACTTTTTCATTCCTTTTTATCATTTGAAATTTACTGAATCACGCATTATCTGATTTGTGTTTCTACAACGATTAAACGAAAAGAACAAAAAAGGTTTTTTTAATTTAGGAAATTCTCATTTTAAGATTAAATATTTTCATATCCCTCTTTTGTAAGGTCAAATATTTTTCATATCTTCTTACTTTACTTTTCCAAACATTTAGTGGACGTCCAAATTTAGTTTGTTTTTCCTAGTAAATATTTTATCAGATAAATAGAGACAATGCCATTTTGCATTAAAAATACTTGCTCTTGATCAAGAGACCTCAATCGATTTGAGATCAAGATTGGTCTTGCTAAATGGCTTGTTCAAAAACTTTTTGTAATGATCCATCAGAAAATCTTACCGAAGAAATCAATCTTGAAACACTATTGATTTAAATTTTGTGTTGTAATAATTTTATAAGAAATGAACAATGTCAAAAATTTATCCACTGATGGCTGGACTTTTGCACATACAGTATCGAAAACTGTCTGTTTAAAATTAAAAATTAATTTATTAATAATATGTATCTTTCTATTTATCACACACCATTTCTTCGTATTCCATACTAATTTTTGAAGCTTAGACTTTGTTCTGCTTCATTAAATCTCCTAGTATTCTATGCTAATTACCAAGGTTTCCATCTCTTTTCCTATTTCATACGTACAATTTCTTAATGTTCGATGCTAACTAGTAGGACTTCTTTAAATTTATTTCTCATTCATGCAAAAATAATCATTAAAATAACTGGATGAAGTAGAAAGAACGAATAATATATTGCGCATGCAGAATGAAAATAATGATAAATTAACTATATTATATTATAAATTTCTAAATGATTAGAATGATTAGATGTCAGATAAGTTTCGCCAAGTTGTGCTGAAGATAGAACATGATGAATAATCGAACCTAACGTAATTATCTTCGACTCATAATTGTATTTTAGTAATATCAGGAGCATCAGATTGTGAAGACTTAAATGATTTTGATGAAATTAATTATACCACTAAAATTTTTTGTACAGCATATACCAGTTTGAGATACTGCTATTGTAAAAGGTTCTATCTTACTAATAGTAGCACTGAAAAACAGAAATACTCTGCTAATAGCCTAATTTGAGCTTAATTTGTGCTTATGGCGTAAGACACGTGCTTCCATTTGCAACAGGAACAAAATGAAATAAATTAATTTAACCATTTAATCAGAGAAATAATTTTTCTTTTGTAACAATAAGCGAAAAATTAGATTATAATAGCAAACAAAAAAGAAAAGAAATTTGAATACAAATTTCTCCGAACTCTGACGAGTCAATTCCTACTAACTTTTTTCCACCTTAAACTTTTCTTCACCCTCTGTTCTTTACTTATATCATTTTTCATCGGAATTTTTCGATGATGGAGTATGTGAAGTCTGGATAGATTTATTGTTTACAGTTTATTTACCGAATTATTGTTTGGGTAGCTGTCGAGTGGAGAAAGTAAATGTATAAAAGAATGATTAGATAAAGGCTTATTAAAGAAAGGAATTTGTTTGTCGACTACCACTTGATGGCTTCTTTTCCTTCTGTCCCAAACACCAATTCCTTTTGTCTCTTTTACTGCTTCCTTACCTGTTCATTTCTTATTTCTTTCGAGTTTTACGAAGTCCTTTCTTATGTCGTAAATCTATCGCAGACTGGTTGTATCTCTTTCTCATTCTTTGGTTTCATTGTTTTTTATTTTCAATTTTTTTATAATTAGCAGTTTAAGTCAATTTCTTATTGAAGTCAGTAAAAGTTTGAATACAGAGTGAAAATTCCATAACATTTTTGAACAAAAAAAGTCCCTGGAACCATATATTTCGAGTTTTGTAAACTAAATAGAATAAGGCCTCTAGGTAATGTAAAATTTCCTCATCACTTCAATTATACATCTTGAAGAATATCGAAATTTATTAAGTTTTTGTGAAGCCCTTGCAGAATATTCCATTTGCACCTTAATTAAGAAGTCACATAATTAAACTTTTTTTTCCAAAACTTTTGAGGAAATGATTTATTCTGATATAACTAAGATCTAAGGCCTGATGTATTGTAATCTTTCTGGTCAATTTAAAGCTAGTTTAAAATACTGGCTAATTAGTTATTATTTGTCAGCACAGCTTTCAATTAAAAGAAAAAAAGTATTTAAAAAGGAATTTTCATTTAACAAAAACAATTTAGCTGTTGTTCTTTGGGACAACATTTTTTGAGCAAACAATATTTCGGTTTTAAAAGGCAACAATGTCTTTTGCACGAAAGAAAAGACAAGAAAAATTGTTTATGTCATTAAAATGGAATTACTAGTCATAAAACAATTTATTTATTTATTAGCGGATAAATTTGGAAAATTTATAGGAAGATAGATGAGTATGGCGATAAAGAAAAGAAGAGATTCTTATAGTTTACTGGAATAAACGATGAAAGAATTGAAGAGTGAGTAATTGAATTACGTAATGATTTGTTAATAGTTTATTTGATATTAATGGATAGGAAGTATTATTGGTCGAAAGAATGCTTGATGATCACCTGCTATAAACTAGTTCCACTCATAGAAATATTAGTATTGGAAGGAAAATGCATTATTACAATTGAAGGACCTTGGGAAGATGGGAAATAAGGGTGAATGAGATTTCAGGCAAAACAATAATTTTTAACATTTGCTCGAAAATTTCCATTTTGCTAATAAAAAATCTTTTTTTTTACAAAATTTTTTGAACTTTTTCATGCGTTTTACTATTGATTATCCTCGCATTTTTTTTCTGTATTTTGAAATATTTCTAAGTCAATTCATTTCAACAAATTATTACAATTCGAAATTATAATCTGCTTACTTTTACTGTATTCATATATTGGTAGATTTGCTTATCATTGTCCTATTATTTAATTGATATCTTTTTACAAAAAAGCAACTGTTCGCTACCGTGGAAGACTTTAGTTTAATGTTTTCTGATTTATAGAACTGTTGCTGCAATATTGTTTAAATGATTAGAAGCCTTCACTGTCTTCTATAGCCATAGTTGCAATCAAGAATATAATAATCAAACACTTAAATTTAGACATGATAAGTTGAAATGGTCATCTCTTATCTCTATTATGAAATGATTGAATATATGGGACACAGACATGTAATATTTATTTAAATGATAAATTCCAAAAATATTATATAATTTCAACATAAAAATATATGTTTACATTTCTTTCATCCGAAATAAAGTTATTCATTTCCTCAATACTATGATATCAATATGAATTAATATTGCTTGTAAAGGTCTTTAGAGACAGGTTTAATGCTTAACCATCCATTTCCTACCAACTATTATCATAATTTTATTATTCCATTTCATTCAAATACTTTTCATTTATTTTTGTTCCTTTCTGCATCGTTCATCCTTTTCCAACAACAGTTTACATCTTTCCAAATTTCATTTGCATATCAATTCTCAAGATAATTAGAGTAATTAGCCTTGTATGATTATTGTTGTTTTATAAAAATGAAAAAATATGCTAGAAATATTGCAGAAATTAATTGTATAAGAGTGAAACTTATGCATTTAGCTGTAAGGCATCATTGAAACAAGTAAAGATACTGATGGCTTTATTTATCGCTCTCAAGCAAATTATAGTTCAATGAAAGAATAATGTGATCTTAATAAATCCCTATAGGCCTTGTTAGTCTAATAATGTTTTTGACTTTTCATTTTCAGTTCGATCTCTTAGCGCATTCTATTATTTTGCAGAAGTAAAGTTTAAGATTTAGAAGAAAGAAGCCTTTTATTTATTTTTATTTTACTCTTTTCATAAACTTATCAATTTGCATTTTATGTGTTAATTGATAGAAATAATAAATAGTTTTAATGTGATAGATCATAAAAATATTTTATTTAAGACATCTGTTTTCACTTCCGAATAAAGCTACCCATTCAGTGAATGAAATTTGTAAAATTTTTCAATACCCTTTTTGACAAAGATAAGTCAATGAATTACTGAAGCTTGTGTCTGTCACCAAAATCTGCCAATTATTATATATCTATAATAGAAACTGACAACTGATATGATTTTTAAATTTATTCTGATTATTCTAATAGAGTTTACGTCTACATTATTAACTCATTTTTTTAAACATACTATTATTATATGCATTTATGTTGCATATTGCATGCTATATTGCATACTGCATGCTGCACCTGTGATAAAGATTTGTTTATTTTATATGGATATTATTGCAACATGTCTTCTTCATGCATTTTATGTTGTGAAATATATATATTGAAATCTTTAATCCATCAAAAACTTCATGCATAAATAAATCCATGCATTCTATATATGTAATCTTATTTACATATCTTCCATTCTATTGCTCATATTCTGCCTTGATATCAATATAACAAATTTCAATCATTCCTCAACTTACTTATGCTAAAAATTTATGGCTGTTTCCATCTTTAGTTGACTTGGAAACAAAATATTAGATTTTTAGCCAAGTTTCATTATCTCCACTTGCAACAGGCTATATTATGTCTAACAATTCAATCTTTTGATTCGTTTATTTCTTTTCATTGAAGAAATCTAACAACTTAAAATTTCCTTACAAGTTGTAATAGCACTATGCATTTTACTTGATATAAAATTGGAATTCAGCTTATAGCATACCTCATATCCTAACTGTAATTTCATATTCTATTCGTAGTAAAAAAATATATCCTAATGATTAAAAATATGAAATACTTGCATTAATTTCTATAATTTGCCCAGAATTTATTATTGATCGGGCAAAAATAAATGATTAATAGTTGCTTTTAATTTCCTTTCATTTTTTTTTCGCTCTCTTTAGAAACGAATTTTGTAAGACACAAAATTCGTTTCTAAATATAGTTTGCATTGTTTTATAAATTGAGCGTAAGATCAATGCAATATATAAATGAAGTTTCACCGTTCGAAAAAAGCTTAAAAATAATTTACGATTATTTTTAAGGTGGATTTTTATCCAACTTAATTTTTTAATATCAGTTTCTATTAAACTTCATACTTCTGGTTTCTTCAATATTTCTCATGGAAACGTTAAGCGATATCATCAAGAAATGTTAGAGATAGATCTATCACTGAGCATATAAATATATTCCCATTTAAAATGCATTCTTCTTAGTTTAAATTATTTGAATAGTGCCCGAAATCATCCTGTTATTTTATTGTCTCTCTTGGTATCCTTTATCCTGATAGCATTCCATAATCTTTGTACTTCATTTTTTCTAGAAGAATAATCATTATATGTCGCAGAAATAAAAAGACTTTTCCCGACATAAAACCTTATGGTTACAGCATATTCGAATATCTTTCATTCGATGAATTTTTTTATATAATTAAAAAAGAAATGAAATTTTAAAGGGAAAACTGAATGGAGAAGAATGAGGAAGGATTCAAGAAGAAAAGTATATTTATATATAAATGAATAGAAGTATTTTTCAAATATTTCCCGAAGAGCTCATTGAAAGAAATATAGTTGCTAAATTGATTTATCTTGATAACAGATCATCTTAATTCGAGATCGTTATTTGATGGACTCTCTCTTAAAAAATATTGAAGAAGTAGAAGCAATTGGTTCTTAAAGCTAAAATAAGAAGTGAAAGAATGCTGAAGCACTTAACGGCTTTTAATTGCCTTCCTATTTTCCATCACATCGCATTTACATTATTTTTAAAGTCATGTCTTTTAAATATTCCATTCCAACTTAGCTGACATTACAGGGAAATAGAAGTGAATCGTTCTTCTCAAAGGACGACAACTGCACTGAATTTACAATCGCTGGCAACAAGATCGAAGGATAGCGCAAGTATTCTGCAAAAAATGGCTATAATTCTTGATAATCCTCGAAGATCTTATCAGCATACCTCTATCACACTTGGTGCCAATAATTCTACTACTACTACTACTACTACTACTACTACTACTACTACTACTACTACTGCTATTACCACTGATCAGCATTATAAAAATGGAACCAGAATCAGTATTGATGATGATCCTGTAAGTGATTTAATCCTTTAGTTTGAGATTAAAATTTGTTTAAAGTACCGAAATAAACAAACAACAGAATCTTAAGACTGTACAATATGGAACATTATGCTTCCAAAAGTTATCCTTACAAATATTCAAGTAATTATAGGAAATCTTTTTTAAATGCATAATGGTAGCCTATCATATCCATGACTGGCAATTCAACGTTTATCTGTGATTAGTTCAATTGTAAAAAAAAAACGCTTTTTTAAAAGTTTATCTAAACATCTAATTATGCCTCATTACTATTTTATAGGAAACGGTACAACGATTAAGTTTTGTGAGCTCATCAACAGGTTACAGTTCAGCTCGAAGCAGTTTGAGAAGCTCCGAAATAAACGATGGTACTGTTCATTCACTCAATACTTCTGTTGGCAAAAAGCTGCTGACGTTCGTTTCAATTTATGCAATTTTGAAATTTATAATTTTGTTAATAATACGTTTCTGATCTCTCAGCTCACAAACATGAGAGTTTCATCAAAATATAAACATGTTCATACCACTCTCCAAAAAATCTAAATAGATATGAGTTTGGATTTTGTTAATATTTAAATATTTGTAAATTCCTTCGAAAATTTTATTCAATTCCACTGATTGTTTCAGACAAGAATCATCATTATCAGAAGTACGTCGTTTAAAGCTGTTAAACAGCGGCACAATAACACAGCTAGATCGAATTGCCATGGAATTACTGGAAACGGAACGTTCTTACGTTAATGATCTCAATGATATTATACAGGTAATTACACTTCATGTATTTTACAAATTTTATTTGTTATGAGAATGGATGATATATCAGTGATAACGCTAAGACTTTGATGTCTGTTTTCAAAATCTGCCTATCATCAGTTAATCATGGAATGATAATTGTGCTATCTGGTCGAACAATTTTGTTTCAATAAAACTGTCCCACGGTTATTCCGCCGAGATTATTGCTCTCAAACTTCCTCAAGTTCGTTTCGTGCTTGTTCTCCCCTTCCTTTAACCTCGAAATATATCGCTAATTAATAAATCATATCAAGCATTTTTTATCTTGACATTTCGGAGCACTACAAAAAGCTGTGATAATCTTAATAATAATTGCTTGTTGAATTAAACTATATGTCACTAAAAAATAAATTTTTGAAACAACGGCAAATTATGAATTTTTCAACAAAAAAGAAAAAGAAATAGTAGCAAGAATTTTCCGATCATGTATCAAATGAAAGTTGACGTCACTAATTAAATTAAATGAATTTGTATGGATTTTTTTTCCGCTAAATTAGTTTCCTAGTTCTAAAATCTTAAGAGTTTTAGCAGAGAAATTGTTGCTTCGACCGTTACATTCTTAAAGTGAAGTGATCCTTAGCAATTACTTAAAATATATCAGTTTTTCATATAGTTACTGTGAGAGAGAAAAACGTGAGAAGAGATGGCCCAGAGATGTAAGTAGATATCTCGAATATTCTGCAAGCAGTATTTTCATGAATTTTTGTGAGTCAATGAACAAAAGAGAAAATTATTTGATCCATTGGAATGATCTATTGAAATTAATTAGCAATATGTAGGGATACTTGAATTTTCTGATCGATCATCGGGAGGAATTCGAAATGACCGTAGATGATATTTCCAACACGTTTGGTTGTATTGAGCGTATCTTTTTGTTCAATAAAAAGTTATACCACGATTTGGACGCCTCGCAATTGAGTGTTGTCTTGGTGAGTTGTTTCAATTATTTCCATGAGCGGGACATTATCCACTTCTCTTCCTTTTTAACTTTATCACCAATATTTCAATTATCTAATTGTCAGCTAAAAATATTTTAATTATTATAAAGTCTTATAAATAATTACATTATTAGTGGACACGATGTGTGATGTATAGTCGATTGGTAGTGAGTTGCTATTATATATGCCGTAGATTATAGTTCAGCTCCGCACAGTGGCAACAAAACGATTTCAATGTGCTAATGATGACAATGCGACTAGGGCGGTCTTACATATCCCATGATGACACCCTAATTTAAGTATATTAATTGTATACAACTGAGGCACGGGACACTTTTATTGTTATTATTGATGCTTGGTAATTTTAAGACGACAAGCTAAGCTTGTAAAAATCCTAGGATTAGGACTAGGACTATGACTAGCAAAGTTAATTAGGGAGGAATGTGTTCCTTTCCTTTGGAATCAGATTTCTAAACTTCTTATGAAAAATGTTTTTTTTGAATGGGTCTTATCTCTATCAAGAACGTAAAATTGCAAGAATTTTAATGCTTTCGATTAGTTTCAAATTTACATTGAATGAAATTGGAAATGAATGTTTCAGATGGCAAAATGTTTGTCGGGTAATATGAATGGATTCAATGATTATGTCTTGTATTGCACGAAATATCAAATGTTCGTTTTTTTTCTTCTAAATATTCTGAAATAGTTAATTCATCTAAAAAACTTGCATAGTCCATTTAAATCATACAAAAATTAAACATTGCAAGTTATTGTAATATTGCAAGTTGTAAGTAAATTATAAGAATAATTTTGTTTCTACAAATAAATTTTTTCTTTGATGTAAATATAATTTGTTTATTCTGTCCTAATTTGAGAATGGTTGAAACACTATCAGCTTTACTGAAAAATAAAAAAATAGCCGAAGCCTTAAAACTTCGACAAGCTGTCCTTGGACATTCACTTCCTCTTAGTGCTTATCTGTTAAAGCCAGTGCAACGAGTACTCAAATATCATCTCTTTCTTGAAGTAAAATTTCAATTTATTTGATTTTCCTTGTTATTCGAAATGTCAAGATAAATCGTTCTTCTGTAACTCTTACAGAATAGGTCTCCATTTGATTTTTTTTGACATTTTGAACATACTTTTTAAAAAAAAGCACTTTGATAGTTTAGCTCTATTCAAGGAATAAAGTAGATTAAGAAAGCATTATTATTTTTTGGAATTTTCTTGATATATTTCTTAAATTTCTGATTGGAATTTTAATTTGCAGAATATCCTAAAAGCTTCAGTGGAATCAAAAATTTTATCGGATGGTGATCGAGCGGTTATTTTGCAAGCTCTTCATTGTATGACTTCACAAGCAGAGAAAATAAACGAAGAGAAGAAGCGTGTTGAACATTTGGAACGAGTACGTGAGCTTCAGAATGCTCTCCATAAATGGTGTATCGATGAAAAGGAAGATCTGTCGAAATACGGTGATCTACTTCTAGAAGCAACCTTCAAGTTAGCTGGTGCCAAAACTAATCGACAACTATTTTTATTCGAAGAAATGTTATTGATTGTAAAGGAACGGAATGGGGCATTGATTTGCAAAGATTATATTATGGTGAGTGATTGCTTCACATCGTGCATATGAATAATGATGCAAAATATGCTTGGATTTAAAACACGCTTTTTAAGCATTTATGAATCGATACCGGTAAAAAAAAGGGACCGCGAAATATTGACAGACACTGGACACTCTCTAGAATATCAAATATATTTTTAAATCAAAATGTTTAGTGTTCAAGTTTGATGCTGAATGAATCAATATCTACTGATCCATTGGCATTTCAAGTGCTCTCCTACGATAACCTAAAGATTCAGTATATTTTCCTTGTAAGTATCTTTTATGATTATTTGAAAAAAGTGAATAAACCCGTTCGCTGTGAATGCTAGAATTATTTTTTTGGGAAATTTTGTGCAAACTTAAAATCCTCCGTCATAATACAACTGAAAATTTAGGCTTCCAGTATGGATCAGAAGCGTCATTGGATGAAGGAGCTGAAACGAATGATGTTGGATCATTATGCAGTTCAAATACCGGAGAAAACCAAAATGCTGATGCTTAGTTTAAGTGATGACTGTTCAAAATCAACCAGTAAGTTTAGGCAACAAAATTGGGGAATTAACAGCATTTGTTTTTATTTCGACTGTATCTTTAGATATAAATAAAATATGTAAATTTAGCAGTTCGAAAATTTGTAATTTCTTAATCAAAAAAGTTAATCGTTCCAGTATTTAATCTCCCAGGAATGTCGACAACTGGATGCTAATACAACGATTTCAGGTTTTGCATTAAATGTGAAAGGTAATAAGAAAGTACCGAAATATCTTGAAAAGCGACGAAAAACTATTGATGCCAATCAAACATTCCGTCGATCACATGTTCAAAAAAGATGTTCTTCTAGTAGTAGGAATATTTTGAAAGCGGTAAGTCCTTGTTTTTTGTCATAGATTAATACTAAAAATTTCTAATAATAGAAGATGCAAATCTTTTTGATAGCATAAGAAATAATAGATATCATTGCAGTTTCTCTAGATCAGCTAATGCTAACAAAGTTGTCGTGAAATTCAATGGGATATTTGCTTGGAAAAAATTTCACAATACCAGCTAATGCAAATTTCTCGTAGAATTCCTCATATGCTTTCAGTAATTTGAGGATGTTAAATTCTAAATTTTATGAGAATATTTGATAAAGTAACTAAACAGTCATCTTCTATTATATATTATAAATCAAAGGAGCCTTTTCAGTCATCGACAGGAAATCTTACTAAAGAAATAGGAACATGTCAGGAAGGTCATGTTCCCCTGAAAGCTACTACTCGTTTCTGCAGCTTTAGCAATGATAACAAGGTATATCCGTCTTTCATAAAAATTATTTTGAACTGATATTATTAATTCTCACATTTCCTGACGAGTAAAATGATGCGTTTCGGTTAAGGTCTTTACAGATAGAATATAAGTAACAGTATTAGATTCATCACGATTGGAAAATCACTGGGATATATTGTGGGAGTCGGTTTCTGAGGCACTCTTCAGAAATTAATGTATATCTATCTTCATCTGATAAATCAATCATGCGGCATTTTCTTTTCCTACACATTTTCCAATTTCAGTTAGAAAAAAAGGAATTAATAAAACAATGACCTTTCGATCTTTCAAAGGTACTACTTTTCAGCCAACTACTTCGACATCTATGAAGAACGGCTGTGAGCTTGAATGTGCTGAAGTGTCGGGACGTTCGGCTGCTTTTCAAAGTTTATTTTTGAAAAAGAAAAATGGTGAAACAAGGAGGAAAAAATCGAGCTGTGAGCGTAAAGACAATTTTGTTTCTCATTTATCATCATCTATTTTAAAGGTAATCATTTATTTTTATTAATATTCGTATTATTGTCGCTTGAGAATTGAAATGTTTCGAACAAATTCTTACATTTTTTATTTTTATTTTTATCAAAATTGAAGAAATGTGATTCAAAATACAGATTAATTTGTAATTTCAGGAATGCCAAACAAAAAAGCCTTCGGAGAGTGTGCCAGATACTGTTAACAATCAGCAGCAAAATTATCGGTATAAATAATTTAACAACTTTTTTATATTTTCATTTAATGGACGAAAAAGTTCAGATGTCTTCTACATCTTTAAAAATTATTATTTTTAAAAAATTATTATTATTATTTTAAAGTGTTTCGAACAAATTTTTACATTTTTATTCTTATCATTTCACCAACAAAAATTGGATTAAAATACAGATTATAATTGTCTTTACCAATAACTTAAATAATTTCCATTTCTCACATCAGTCTTTGATCTTAAAATTATTAAAGTTGCTAATAAGTTTTGAAATAAAATTGGATGAAGCTACTGTAGATGTCAATGTCTGATGATGGATTCCAATACATCTATGTATTCGGTTTCTCAGGCCTGTTGCCCTCATCCAAGTGCTAATTGCTGTACACAGAAACATTTCGATGATACGATGGCCCTTTTATATGGAGTTAGTGTTTTGAAAAATTCTGTCTTGTTTATAACTGATGAGTGAAAATAAATGATCTTTTTCCAAACATCAGTGACCCAATAACTAGCTTGCCTAAATCCCAATTTTGGTAAGATGAAGTTTATAATCGATAAAATTGAATCATCAAAAAAAGAAAAAAATCCGACGATGAAATTAGGATAAAATTAGGCAATCAAGATTTTAAATTAAATTCAAAGTTTTGTCAGGAACTGCAGTTGCTGATGAAGAATGCAGAAAATCTAAATGGTTTTGATAAAAGCGATAACAAAAACGATAGTATGAGAAAGATCGGATCACAAAATGAAGCAGCCATGAGACTCGATGCTCTTGCTAATGAATGCAGAGGTTTGCTTTTAAACAAAAACTTTCATATGCAAACATTGAGGAATTACTGGTTTCTATGATGATTCTAAAGAATCATACGATACTATGTATTCTGACTGTCACTCTAATATACTATGAAAATGCTGCATAGATAGCTAAATATATTCATATCTGAAATCTTAAAGAATAAAAAAAGATTAGCTTAGCTGCTGATAGCAATGTGCTGATTCGATTATCTATGTTGAGCTAACATAGCATCTATCGTCAATGCATCTTGGTCATACGAAAGTGGTCATGTACAAAACATTAAAATGAATTATCTGTTCTCGACAAGAATTGTCATTTAATTAAATAAAAAATTAGCTCTAATTTGAACGAAAAATGCTTTCAAATTTTGAAATCATTTTTTTTTTTCGCACATTGGTTATTTAAATTGAATTTGTCCAGATTTTCCTTTTCTCAAAATTTTCATGATAAGAAAAATAGAATTTCTCTTTTTTGTTTCGTTATAATAGCGAGAATATTAAATCGATATGCAGTTAATCAGTAAATCTCGTAGTATTTATCACAGGAAGCCTTCGTTCTTCTAGATTATGCTTACGAAAATTATATGTTGAAAAGAGAAACTGCTCTGCGAAAACCTCGGTACCTAAATGCACTGAAATTAAAAAAAAGATTTAGATCTGGATGATTTGTCAGAAGAGCCGAAAATACGCTCTCATTTGCTGAGTAAAATTGATGAAGAAATTCTATTCGGTGAAAAGTACCGAATAATTGAGAATCCAAAAAAAAATTGCTTACCGTTTATTACTGATATTCCAGCAAATTTAATGAACAAAACTACAGGTTAGCTAACTATTTTTCAGTTCTGTTTTTAGAAGCAATTCTAAATTATTATTTTGATTACAATAACAGTGTGTGTGTGTGTAATTTAATGTGTAAAAATTGAGGGATGTGCCGATGCTCGAGAGTTTTCTTCGTTATGAGATGTGATGATTTTAGAGGATCATGTTTCAGTGCTTCAGAAAGCTGTCTCTTGCTTTAATTCTTTCATTATCCTAATTCGGAAAATACATGTCGGGAATTGAAGGAATAAGCAGAAGCAACAAAATTTGCTTCTATTAGATTCAAGGAGGAATAAGGGAAGTTTTAGCATAATTGAGTCTATTATAATTTTTTCATAAACTTATTCATAAACTTTTCTGAATGATTCAATTTTGTCGCAGCAGTGGAATGCAATCTTTCCTGTGACTTTGCATTGGAATCAGAAGATTGTGACGAACCAAGAAGTGTTTTATCGTGGATAGAATCACCACATGTTAGTGAAAAGTAAATTTTACTTTTTGAATATTGCTGATAGTTTTTCGATATTTTTTAATTTTACAGCGTTGTTTAACTCAAATGCCATATTCGGTCGGACTATTTTTAAATAGAGTCCGCTTTTTTGAATGCTGATTCAAAATTAAAATTAATATTTAAGGTTCCGTGGATTAGGCTCTTGTCACAACGTTCATCATCGACGGCGCTCATCACAGGTAGCAGAACAAGTGTGGAGATTACGACATAAACAAGCGAAGGAATATAAGAACAGTGAGAACAACACTGACAAGGTTTATCATTGGTCAATTTGTAACTTTGGAACTGATAGATATTCTGATTACATCTTATTTCTTGGAGTCGTAGATAGCGAAAGTAGAATTTGGAAGAAGAATTTAATGGTTGTGATTGATGTCAATAGATTGAACATATTCTAATAAGCTTAAAAGATGGCTAATTTTAATTTACGGCACATAAATCTTCTCTCAAAATAAGATAGAAATGAAATTTGTAGAAGCTGCCGATTTCATCGATAGCAAAGACTGAAGTCTTATCGAAAGATGCTGTAACGAGATTATCAAAGTCATTGCAGCCAACAGTATCAATTCGTAATACTGAAGGATTCGATCATCGGTGCAGTATTGCCAGGTTGTGCCGTTTTCATTTTCTATGAAATTGACACCAATACAATTTTTGAGGTTATTAAAATTTTTACATACATTTAAGGCAACGCACTCCGCTTACGGTAGAGCAATGTGCAGAATTAAACGGAGAGTTAGATTCGAATTTGTATGTCGTGAAAAAGATGATTAAACAACTGGAGAAACCTAAGCCATTAATTACATCACATCAACTTGCCATTATATGAATTCCTCAAATATTCATTGCTTATTGTAACTATAATAGTTCTGTTTGTTAATTGAAGACTAGAATCGATAACTAGCCTGATTTGAAGCAATCTTTCATTTGATGTGCGAATTAAACAGTTATTATTTATAGATAACCTATATATTTTTTTCAGGTTTCATTGAATTTCATGTAGTAGGAGCAGATCCATTTTAATCGATGTTCACAAATAATGTTAATTTTGTTTATGATTATTGAAACCATATGTACTTCCTTATTAAATTTTGTTTAGCTTTAAAATCCGAATTTTTAAAGTCATTTTATGATTAAATTTTTAATTCATGGATTTAAACATCTATAAATTTCTTACAATTTTATGGGAATTATTCAGTTTTCTGCTCATGTCATATGTGCTGCACACATTTTCATGGCTTTCTAGTAAAGGGATAGGTCCATTTGATTAATGGTGAATAATATTTCCATAATTTGGTTGCTTTGTTTATTGCTATTTGTTATCATAGACTTGTTTCTTACTCTCCAAGACTGTTGTGAATCTAAATGTAATTAAAATAGAACCCAGATGAGAATTTTTAGATTTGTACACAGTTCTAAATTTCAGTAATTTACAATGATAAGAGTGAGTTAGAAGTTATTTTTGAATTATTCGGAAGAAAATTAGAAAATTTGTATGAACTTTATTACCATCATTTTTATTGCTTCCAAGTCACTCTTTTAATTTACTACATTACCCCTCTAATATTCATTCTGACCTCATTATACAGAAACTTTGCATGAATTGAATTCATATTCTAGCAAAATTTGTCACTAAGAAAGCTCTTGCTGCTTTAATGTTTCAGATGCTCAGAAAATTCTCTTCTATTCTAACAAAAAGGAAAATTAGGCTTCAGAACTCTTAATAGTTCGGAAAGAGAGATAGAATGATTTTAAAATGATTTTTATAGTTTAGAAGATCAACTGCAGTTTGATTATTTTCCAAATTTCCAGGACGTTTCAATTCACTGCATTCAATTCATTTTTTTTTTCTGAAATTTCTAGTTTTTCGCAAAAATCATGCATATTTTTATAGCTTTCATATATTTTCTCAAAAAGTTGACTACTTCATCGAGAGTGTTTTATTTGTTCTGTATCAGTGCATTCATATATTCTAAGACTAATATCATCCAAAATTTGTCTCCCAGTTGCACAAGAAAGAAATAAGCATATAAAAAGAGGAGAAATTATTTTCATGTTTTACATTTTAATGTGAATTGTAAAATACAAAAATAAATGAAAGTATAATTCATGTTTTTAGTGTTATTACTAGGATACATTTTGGATATGTCACATTTCCGTCAGAATTCTTCTTTCAGTCTAAATTCATCATCAGATATCAAATGTTACTTTTTCAGTGGTGACAATGCCTTATTCTATATTCTTATTTTGTTAAATTTTCTTTTTATGTTATTTTGTTCTTCAAACAGTTGCCTTCAGAAGCATAGTTGAATTAAGTTACTTAGTATCTTATTTCTCACATCAAATAGATATTTCACATATTACCTATGTTTGTGATTACAAAAGAAATGATTTCTGCAAATATGTTGATGGAAAATAAATGATGTATAACCAATTAAATCCTATTTGGTTATATTTCCTTTTAATCATTGATAAATACATGTTTGGAAACAAAATGTTTGAAATTTCAAAAATCTGTGTCATTTAGATTTTTTAAATGCTGGGCTTTAATTCATATTATTGATTACAAATTTTATTGAGTTTTAAAGCACTATCACTTTGGTATTACACAATCTTAATCAATGAACAGATTGTCTGATAAAATAAATGCATAATCTGGCAAAGATAACGCAGCCTTCAAATTATTCAGTTATAAATATAATTTACTGTAAATTAAGTCTGTCTCTATTTTCATATGGCAGTGACCAGCTTGATGAAGACGAAGTTCTAGAATAATGAAAAAACATGAGAAGGGAAGAGAGAGAGAGAGGGAAGGAAAGAGATAACAAGATAACTGAAAGATTCTATACTTCATAAGTAATAACTTTTATTATTGAATATTTTAAACGGAAAAAATGAATGGACAGTTTTGGCCATTAATTTTTTTTTTTTTTTTGAAAAATAAACCAACGACTGAAGGCGCACATATTTTGCGCACTCAGTATAAATTGAGATTGGTAACATTATGTAAAAATATAATGAATATTAATTCTGATCAGAAATCAATTAATATTTAATAAAAAGAATGGTAGGATTAAACTTTGGATCGGAAGCAAATCGATTCATAAATTTAAAAAAAGGCAAAAAAATAGATTGGCTGGGGATATTTTTTCGTTGCATTTCGATTATCGAATAATGTGCTGATCCCATGAATATTAAAAAACTATATGAAATTTTTTAAAAATCTCCAGCAAAAAGTTTCAAAAATTTTGCTTATATTTTTGGTTTTGCCGCTGTCATTCTCAATGTATTAAAATCCAAATCGAATAACTATGAAACTTTAATTTTTGAAATAGATAAGTAACGCATGATTGGTAGTCCATCAATGAGATTAATTTATAGAATTCAATCCAATTAAAGATAAAATTAACTGATTACTTGAAGTTTTCTACATGCGCTGGTTAGATGGCGAATATTTTTGGAAATTCTATGATAAAAAACTATTGTTGAATATAGGAAAAGGCAAAGAGGATGACAAGTAATAGAGAGCTGAAAAATCATTATTGTCGTTTCTTAACTTTTTATTTCGCTGCAGCACAATTCAATTTTTTACCTCATTAATAGGCCAAGGTTATTTTGATAGTGTTTTCTAGGGCATCGCTAAAGTATTTTCTGTAATGAAGGAAATAAAAAGTCGAATAATTTCTCATTTTAGAAAAGTTATTATTGCAAATTTCAATAATTTTCGATTCAGAATCATATGCCCTTCTAACAGAAAAAAAACACAGAGATTTTTGAATAAAAATAGACTGTTATGCTTGATGTCCAATAAAATCACACTAGATTATTTTTCAATTTTAATGGAACCCTAAAAGAGGATAGCTCTTAATTCTAGAAATATTCCAAATTCTACCTGAAACTTTTCATGCATAAACTCGTTTACTCCCTGAATTTTCTAACTTTTTTATCTTCCTTCAGTTTTATCTATCCTCATAAATTTTTTGCTATTTATCTAAATATGCAGTAAATGATAACCAGATGCATATTACACAATTGAATTTTCACATCAGAAAATTCTGATTCTGCAAAATCCTTCCGTAATCCATCAGTGCTGCCAGTAATCTTCCCACTATGAGCATATGTGTATATATTTAAAGATTGAAAGTGGAATTCACACCAATATTAAATTACTAAGATTGTGATAGGCAAAAAAATAGACAGTAGTTGAGTGAACAAAAAGAAATGTTCAAACAAGCAAATTAGGAAGTTAGAAAATCGATGTAAATTTCAAATTATGATAGCGTATTTCGATTCAAATGAAAAATGGTATTTTTGAATTCAGACATTTTTGACTGCAAATTATTTTCAAAAAAAAGAGAATTTTCTCGATCTTTCAGAAGGAAGCCACCGCCTTCAGAAGCGAGAAGTTCTTTGTTATAAAGAAAGAATGTGTCGTGCCATCATTGTATGCGTCGAATCATCCTTTTTCCTGATCCGAAAAGTACATTTGTGTTTTTTATAGCATTTCAGAAATCATCTTGACATTTCTTCTTTTTCGACCAGATTATTATTTGGTTTCTAATGGACAAAATAAGTATTAATTACTCAAAGCAATGAAATTATTCCTAAATAAATCATCGATCGTTCTGCTTTCCTGTAACCTTCAGGACATTTTCCAACAATTCTTGACAATGTATGTCGACAGATACTTAATTTTAAATGCGAATTATTTTTTGACAATGTATATCGACAGATACTTTATTTTAGATGTATTCCAATTTTGAAAAAAAAAAATTGTAGAAAGGCAAAGAAATCTTAATATATTCTATATATATTTATCTTATATTATAGTTCCAATCTCGCTCAGTTATTGATCTCTTAATTATGCAGCAATTTTTAAGGCTATTCTGGAAAATCCTACCTATTTGGGGCTGCTAACATCCGATAATTCAGGCCATTGAGCAGTCTCCTCGGTTGAGAAGTGATACTTTTCTCTTACACACCTATAGCTGTTACGACCAGGTTGACATGATCCAGTTGATTCATGCACGTTTTCATTCGGTATCAAAGTTACTCTCTTCTCAATAATTAAAATGCCAATTAATAATATGATTTTATAAGGTCCCTTTATAATAAATATTCATTACTATCGAAACATTCTCGATAGGAACGTCTCAGCTAAGCTGTTAGAAATTTTTCAATAAAAACTTTTTTATGAACCCATCAGCTTTTTTTCCATATATATGAAATGTTTGAATTTCAAATATTTTCCTTTCTTGACGACCATTTTTCGCTTTAATTTATTTTTTCATCGATGAATTGAAAATACAGATATATTGTAAGCTTGAACTGTTCTGCGACACTACACTTTTACGACTTCCTTTTAATGTTTTACATATATATATCTTTTATAGAAACATATTATCTTCTCGTGAATTACATACCAGTGTCTGTTTTAAAGATCCTAAAAGTCATGGACAATATTCCAAACAAGAGTGGGTAAATGAATTCGGTACCAATGTTTTCATTCTCTTCTTCCTCATTTCTTGTACTTAAATTGCCGAATATTTTGGTACGAGAAAAATTCATACATTGACTCGTAGATTTATTCCGCAGCAGCTAAAATTGAGATGACTTGTTTTTCCTTTTTCATAAAAATAATATGTCAATCAATTAACTGGCCTGATTGCAAGAGAATTAATAAAAGTTGATTTTACGAGGCTGGAAATCAGTAATAATTAACGAAATTGCTGTTTCCACTAATTGCCAGCTAAAGGCTTTTTTTCTTTCTTCTCCTCAAATTGTTTTGTATTGTATTTTTTATCAAAATGAAAAAAGTAGAAGGATCATTTCATTCCTTAACAAAAGTCATCATATTAGAAAGTCAATAGTTTTACTAGAAGGAGAAATAATAATTCTAATTTCGTATTATCAATTAACTATCTTGCAAATAAACGGTGCTAGTAAATGCTAATTACATTTGCTTTACCATTTCGTTTTTTGAAATAAATATATTAGAAAAGAGCAGAAAATCTTATTATTGATTTAGTAAAATAAATTCTGATCGAAATTTGAATTTAAAAATGAACCATCAATTAGCCTTCATTTTCATCATATATGTGAATAGATAGATGGTGGTGTTGCTGTTGCAAAAGAAGTGAGAATGCCATTCGGACAGGGTCAGTTGCCTTGCCCACTGCTTCTTGAAATATTTTTGTCGATCTCTCCCGATCGATCTCTTCCGATAACACTTTCAACTCTCGTCGTTTATCTCGAAGTTTAATTACATCGCTGACTTGTATCGCAGCATGTATCGTTTCATGCATGTATCGGCCATGCATACATGCAGCATACTTACGGAAAGCCACACGTATACATACATATAATATTTGTATATTAAAAAAATCGACAAATACATTGTACAAGCCTTTTTGACCCTGAAAAATGGGAATTTCTCTTCAACAGAACGGTGGCAATGACAGACAACTGGTGGTCATTTTTCGTTACAAAACTTTTTGTCCACCTACATATATATACACATACAAAGACAAGACAAATTGTGCCAATCTCTATCAATTCCGATTTTTTTCGATTACGTGAACAAACTTTTTCTGGGTCGGTAATGGTAAAATTTTTAAATCGTTAATTTGCTTTATTGATTAAGCAACTGTCATGTCCAGGTATTAACCTTTTTCATTAACCTTTAGATATTACTTCACAGCTATCCACGCATTGTTAACCTGAGAAATCGTCATATGGATTTGTAATGCTCCCATTATTTTTTTTTCTTAGTTTTTGTAGCAATTTTAAAATATGTTTCTTTTCTATTTTTTCTCGGGTACCTCTGAATACCCTTATATGAGATTTACAAGAGGATAGGCATCGCAACTGCAAGCTATTTTCAAATCCCTAAATGATTTATTTATTACACAAAGAAATACTAAATGTCAGATTAATGGCATCATTAATAAAAAACAACTCTCGTAATGCATTTCTCAAAAATGAATTTTTTTCTAAAACGTCATTAGTAATTAAAATTTATTCAGGAATAGAAATATTATTAATTTGAATAAACATCCCAGATTTTTCCCGTACCATTATCATCTTATCATTTTAAACTTCTATTGCAAATGCAATTTTATAAAAAGATATAAAGAATATGATATAAATTTGAATAATTCTGAAAAAGTTTAAAAATAAAAATTCATCGCATAATCTATTCTTTCTTTTTTGTTGAAATCGAAACGAAAAAACTTTTTAAATATTCTACAAAGATCAAAATATTTTCCATTTGTCGTATAAGTATTTGGTTTAAATATTATGGCATGAGGAGTTATGATAATTTAGATATTATGTCAACCATATCAGTTTAATTACCTGTGTATTTGTTGCTAATTCTAGCTTTTTAAAATTATTAGACTAGAAGATCAATGATTGTTTGAAATTTTATTCCAATCCAATCCATGGTTTTTAAGTTGATATTGACAATCCAAGTTCCGATTTTTCGCATCAAACTTAAAGTTAATTCATGTTTTGCAACGGAATCATAATTGCTTCAGAAGGATGACATACATCATTTATCTCTTATAAAATTCTATAACGGCAGTGATTTTAATAAATCTTTCCAAGAAATTTTTAATAAAAAAATAGTTGATTAGAATATTTTATCATTCTGCAATAAATTTTGAAAAAATTATGAAAATTTGTCTTTTAATAGATTCAATAGTATCTTTGAAGCTTAAAATTATATCAATTAATGCCACGAAAGCACTCATTATAGATATAAAGTTGTCATTATTATTATTATTGCATTACCAAAATTAAAAGGTTTATTCTGACGTTCAATAGCTATTCAACAATAATTCTAAACTACCTTTGTAGCATTTTAACTTCACCATAATTTAATAAGAAATAATAGCGAATAAAATGTGAAACTTCTCTTCGATTTTTCAACATGATTTTTTCAACATAATGTGAATTTTATTTATGAAATTGGAAAATTCTTCCTTTTTGAACCTAATCAATCAAATCGAGAACTGTTTTAATTCTAGAACCTAATCAATGCTTAAAAAATTGAATTTCAATTATATATTAATACAATGGTTCGTGAAAACATTTAAAATATATTTTTCTAAGATTTCCAATTATAGCGCATATCTTCTAAATAACACAGAAGAGAAATATCACGAACATAATCCTATCTTTTTTCTTTAGCAGGCTTTAATTTATTCTTTCACTCAAGCTTGAATTTTGCGAATTTTCTATCTCCAGTTTGTTTTCTGAAAATCAAGGTAAAGTTTTTTTTATCATACTTGGTTGTCTTGAAAATGTTCTCTTCATAGTATTTCCATTTCTAAATCTATTTTAAATTTCTTGCAGTCAAAAATGCTGTATTTTATTTTAATGTAAATTTATATTGGACTAAGGTCATCATTTTGTACTTCATAATACTGCATGAAATTATAATAATTGATGTTTGCAAAAATAATTGATAAGCATACGTACTCGATCTAACTTATTATTTCTCGCAATACAATTGAAATAATTTCTATGTAACTTTTTTTAATTTAATTTTTAGCTTCAAGTATTTTAAAAATAATATTATTGCGGTTTTTCCTACCGTTTTTGCTTGCCTTAAATTCAATCTTTGAATACGCAGCATTTCATTTCTTGTGTTTTCAAAAGTCTTTCTTATGCATTTCTTAAATTTCGAAAATGTTTTGGTCAAGTTAAAACTACAATAAACCACTTGATTTGCACATATTGCAGTCTGATTCAATAAATACATATTATGTTAACGGAATAGTTGAGTTTGAAAAGTGGTTATTAAATTAAAAATTGGCATGACAGTTCATTAATTTAAAAGTAAGATTACTTTTAAATTAATGGATCAAATAAACTTCATACTTTGAATGATTGCAGAAATTTAAATTTTGATGTGCTATAGATTTCATTTCTTTTGATCATTAAATCATGGATTGTTTTCAAAGTAATTAAAAAGCCAGGATATTCTAACCATTGCCACTGACATGAGTGTGTAACGATATGTACGATATTATCATATAAATAAAGTTTTTCGTTTTCACGTCTTTCCTTCACGTATATTATAAAATCGCATATTTTCAGACGGAAACCAGGCTCTGTATATGTTATGTCAAAAAAATCTCACAAAAAATCGTGAAATCATTGAAATAGTTATTCAATGAATATTGAAACATATCACTTTCCAACATTTTCTATTTTTTCTCGAAAAGAACTAAAAATATCACAAAGAAAGAGGAGAAAAATGACCATAAATAATTTTCTCATTGATTTTTATAAAGTGTTAGTAGATATAATCGATCAATTATTACCTTTCTAAATTTCATTCATGACAGTAGTTCAAATTACCCTGTATTGAATTAGTAGTATGTATAGTGGAATATCGCAGTAACACTGCTTTCATTGAGATCGCTGCGTGGATGAGCTTTCTGTGCTATTTTGAAGGAATACTAATCACTGCGGAATGACAACAGAATGATGATACCGGTTTGGTTATCAAGCTTCGACAAATAAACTCTGCAAAAATATTTCGATGAATGTTCTGTATGTTCTGAATCCTTATAGGTTTTGATAAGCATGTTAAACATTGATCAGAGATATTTGTATGAAAAAAATTTATATTCGTTAAATTTCGATTGATACATACAAAAGGTTAAAGGTTAAATTAAATCAGGTGAAAAATGAAATGAAGAAATAGACTAAGCAATAATGCCTGACTTAATTCATTTTCTTTTTTCACTCATCCATCTTAAAAAAATGGATCATCTTACTACCATTCTGATATCAAACTTTATGTTATGGTTGCTTGTGTTTTTTTTAACAAAGCTTAATAACATTATTGCTTATCACTTAAACTAAAGTCTTATTTGCAAGTACATATTCGAAAAGATAAGCAACACATGTGCAGACAGAACGATAAAAACCCATATGTATATAAAATGATTGCTTATTATCACTTTCATATTTATTATGATCATCATAGTGATCATATCATAATTATTACCATCACCATAGTTATTATTATCAACTATAAGGGAGATAATAGTATATTTTCACCAGAAGGGATGTGCTGTATCACTTTTATATTTTTGTGCTTTTTAAATATTTTTATCTAATGTCCTTTTCATTTTTTGTTAGTTATTACACTGATTTTGCCGGTCCAATCAAATTTCTTTCGTTTTTTTTTTTCATTTTTTTTGTCGAATATATACTTTTTTAGGAATGACATAAAATTAGTGAGTCAAAATGAAAAGCCAAGCAGAACTAACTTTGGTTTGGAGCGTTATAGACTTTTATAAGCTTATAAAATAGTACAGAGCCTGTGCTTCATGGTTAGTGTTTTTTTAATTCATAGATTATCAATATTTAATTTCAGTATTTAGTGAAAGTGAAATTTAAACTAAGAGAACGGTAAGTTATCTCTTGTAAGAAGCATCGATCTATTTATAAATCCAGTTTCTAAAACTTCGAAGTTAGAAAAAAAGAACGGTTATCTTGCATCTCTGACTTAGAAAAGTCATAAGTACTAGGAAAAAAAAGTTAAAAAAAAATCACAAAAGTCCCAAAAATAAATTTTTGTGCATAACATAGAGGCAAAGGAAGGAAAATTCTCGGAATTGGAAAACTTGTTTTCCAATTTGTCAACGGCACCCGTTGACATTGTCATCCCGATATATGTCCTGTCCTCTATAATGCAATTGTGTCATTGAATGAAATATGGGTTAAAGGAATGAAAGTGGGAAAGAAATAGAAGGGGGTAGGACATCAGATGGAAAAGAAGGTAAAGATAGAAGTCCGGAGGTGATTGCCAATGTCAGCATCATGCAGTGGACAATTACACTATCATTTATCAGGCATAGAGAAATTAAAAGGAAAAAAAAATGAATTTCGAGCTTCGTTTTAGAACAGTGTCAGCAAAAATTAAGCATTTCTATTGATTTAATCAGAATTATCATTGCAAATAATCAACTTATCATGTCCCCTTAAATTGATGACATTATTTTATTACTCCTTTTCATTAATGCAATTCTATTCGCAGTGATTGATCTATTCACAATTAATTGAGATCATTTGCTTTTCCATGTACCTTAATTTTATGTGAAAGTTAGATTTCAAGTATGATCTTATTACAGTACGATTCATAACAGTTTCGTTTATTAATCTACCAACTTAGAGTAAAAGTAAAGTTAAGAAAATAAGCATAATACATCCGCAGAACACAAAATTTCAAAGTATTTTGTCCTTGTCCTTGTCATTTTGACTTGATAACAAAATTATCTGAGAAGATTACGTGATGCGAATGAAAATCCATTGGAAGCAAAATCAGAGTATTATTAATCGGTTTCTGAAACTTGCTCGTTTGAGTCTGTTGCATATATTATGTCATTATTATACATGCATGCACAACTGCATGATGTGAATGTCACTGAAAGTCATCGGTTAAAAATTATGCAAGAATTCATTCATTTATCAGTGCACTTTTTAAATCGATTTCGACTATGAACCAATGAAGCTGCATCTGAGAATGGATATGAAATGCCCTGTTTGCTATGCTTAAATTTCCTGGATTCCATTTCAGGGTGGATGATATCTTCTGCTGCAAAAATTTCATCAGATTTAACACTTCTTTTCCATTTTATTTACTCCATTCACTCATTTATCAATGATACTTGTTGCTCATATATATTTAAACTTCAAAAGCTTTTCGTTTCTTAAAGGACTGGTTATTAGCGTTCAATAGCTACCTACGATTTCTTCTTTCTACCTCCATTTTCTTTGATTTTCTCAACTCTCTTCAATCTTGCTACACCATCATCTTGCCATCCATTCATCTATCCTTCATAAAGTTTGCTTTTTTCTCGGTTGTCTAAACCAATGAAGCTCCTCTCAAATTAGATGGTATCTTCTACAGCAATAATATCACCATTCATGGTTTGCTGACCGTCTGATTCCAAGTAGCAAAAGCAATTATTTGTAACGAACGACTGGAAAAACCAGTGTTCCCGTTCATTTGCACATACACATACACATATACATACACGTAAGCACATACACACATACATGCATCTTTCCAACCGACAAGCGGCGCAATAGCAATTTTTTCACAACTAATTTTGAAGTTATTTTTCTTTTCTGATCTATTTCATTCTTGTCATTTCGTTGAATCTAGAAGAAGATTGCAAGTATATTAATTTTTGCATAGCAAAAGGATGCAAAATACTTCAGAAAATCCATTCCCACAAGCGACATATAATTGCAAGTTGCAATTTTTGTCAACAATAAAACTGTGTATTGGCATCAAATATTGGCATCATTGGAACTGCTTGAACTGCACTGAAATTGTTGCCAAATGTTGATGAAGCAACTTGATTCTTATTTTTTTTCTTGATTCATTCTAAATGACATCGATTGCTAATCTTCAATTTCTAATCACTGTTGAATTAATTAAACTGTATTACGTACTCCATTCATTTAAATCTTCGAAGCTAATTTGAAATTTTAACAAATAATAAAAAGACAATAAAAATTGGATTGTCTATCCGTTATTTTTTGTAGATTAACGAATAGCTCTATTACCAGTCTATCAATATTAAGGATTTTAAGGATTGCACAAGGAATTAACTTAGTTTACTTCGTTTAATTAAAATAGATACTACGTGATAATTGATGTACCTTGAGAAAATAAAAAGTAGCATGAAATTTCTGGAAAACCATAAATGTGCTGCTAATTCTTTTTAACTTCGAAATGAAAGCTATCGAGCGGTGTAAATTAAAGCTAAGATTTCATATGCAATACCGATACATACGGCCCATTCTTACAACTTTTTTTATATCGGATGAAAGAAAAAGCATAGTTCCTGAGGTACAGTTTCCAATAAGAACAAGCAGCTATACTTTTCCTAAGGTAAACAAATTCTTGCCTACTATTTGTCCAGCCTTGAATCCTTTACATCCACACTCAATGTCGAGTTTTTTTGTCTCCGAGCAAGAGAAAACGGTGTGACATGGCATTTTTTTTTTTTTGCATTTTAGATATTGTCGTTCCATTGCCTATCTGACATCTGACCTCAGAATAGAGTAAACAATTTTATATATAAACAGATTTTATGCGATGTCAATTAACTGATTCAAATTTAAAAATCTATCATCGTGATATATATGACATAGAGATAGATCTACCCATAACAGTACAGATTCCTGACTTATAATTGAGCAACTCATATATAAAATGAGCGCACTCTGTTTTCCAATTATTGCTTAAAGAGCTTCTGGAAATATCGGGTTTTTTCATCGATTTTTTTTTGTTGCTTTACTATGAAGTATGTATAAATCAGCTGCTTTCAAGACTTCGACATTAAAACTTTACCCAGCTTTGCAAAAAGTGTAATAATGATAGGTGGGTAGACACTTTCTCTTATTTGTGGGAACTATCGAAAACTAGTAAATCTTCGACAATAATTGTTTGGAAGATTGAGAAGTTGATGGAAATAGGATAGACCGGAAAATTCGAGACTGGGTGATGAATTGTGTAAAGAGAGTATTCTTGAAGATTTTTGCATATATAAACACAGGAAAATGTAAAAATATCCGGATGAAAGCCCATTTGACAAATATTAAGTGAAAAAAAAAATATATGTATATAGAGTTGGATACTTTTGAGAATTTGAAAACACGAAATGGTTCAACCATCCGTCCATCCGTCCGTCCTGTCTTTCAAGAGCATTCGAAGCCAACTTGAGCAGGAGCAACAGAACTGTGTAAACAAAAAATAGAATAAGCGCATATGTTGGCATTTATCCATTCTTTCTCTTTTTTTGAGTTGCTCCTTGATTCGTAAAAAAATTTTCCTTTCCCATCAATTCAAAGTTATATTTATTCTTTCTTCGTCTCTATATACTGCCAATCTTTCCGGAATTCTGGACTTCATTTCCGATAATTTTTCATCAGTAATTCATTAATCATCCAATTGAATAGTTAACTGATCTTTTTTCAATTGTCCATAACAAAATTACGAAGAGATGTCATGTCCTCTTTAACCACGAAAAAGATAAGCATAAATGATAACTGTAAATATCGCTAAGCTTCTTTTTTAATAGTAATCTATAAAATAAAATTCGAATGCTTGTATTAATTTTTCTTAATTTCGTTTTCAATCTTATTATACTGAACCTATCTTTACAGTTTCTCAATGCATGTTGTTACCGTAGTACAATAGCTGGATTCTACGGCGTAATTATATATCGATAAGTGCACTGAAAAATTCTAAGCATAATTCAAACGTGAACTTCTCCAAAACACTATATGTATCACTTGAATATTCTCGATGTTAGCAGTTATCTGGAATTTTCTGCATTTTTTGCGTTGTTTGAAATTGGAATGTTTTTGCTCTCAGATGCACTGCAAACATTTCAAGTCATGTTGTAATTGGTATTATTGCAAAATAATTATTTATCAATGAATTATATATTTCTTTCTCATCCGCTCATCATTTGTTAACAAATTTTATTCATTTTCTTTTCTCTACAAAACGCTGTATTTTGATTTAAGAGGTCAACCAAAGAATTTGCTAGATTAGACTCTAACTTTTCAGCGATCACTAATCTTCATTTGGACGATGGGTTGCCACAACTCTACATGCTCAAAATTGTTGATATTGAAACTGATTGTTTTATTCCTTATTTTATAAAACACATTGAAAAATTTGAACAAATTTTGAATATGAACTTTTGATAAATGGGATATCATTTCAGGTTCAAGTTTAACTAGAATATCCATATACTTACTATAGATAATCATTACAAGATACAGATAATTATTATAAAGTATTTACAATGAATTGATCAACTAATCATTAAAATTGCGAAGATTTTTAGCATCTGATGCTTTTAAGCTATTTATTTTCACGAACATGTGTGATTTATCTTTGTCAGAGAGAACATTCGATGAATCTACTGCCTATTAGGAACGATCATGATGCCCGAAGCAGCAAATTTTATTACTTCTTTGTTCTTTGAAAAAAATTTGCTATAGCCTATTCATTTGATTACATACTATCTGTCTCCAAGCGAAATGCTTAAAATTCTTTGCTTCCATGACGGAATTCACGTTTCATATCATTTCTATATCATTCTTTTCAGGGCATCAATCACATTTACATTACTCCATCATTTTTCAACATTAATTAGATTGATGAGAAGGATTCATGTTTGCTTGTATTCTGCCTACTTCGCAGGATAAGCATCTCATGTACACATCACTCATATATTATTTATGGAAATAACACACCAAAGATCAGCTAACTAATGCCACCGATTACTCCAATAAACTTCGCCGCTAGGCAGTCAATACAGACACATGGACACACAGACATACATACAGTAGAATCAACTAGAAGCGTATGTATGTATATGTGCGTGTGTGTATGTGTGTGTATATATAATGATGGTTTGCATGTGCATGTGTACGTATGTATCTGTCAATACATGTTCTTATCTTTAGCATAGATCGATGTTTTGATGGTGCAAAAAGATGGCAAACAGCTGATGTCTTTCCATATTTTCTTGAAAGTTTTCTAGTAAGAATTTTCTCATAAGCTTTTCTGGTGTTCATTTTTCTTCCATTCTCAACCATAAAATGGCATCAATATAATAAATTGATGAACATGTTCTCCGAAACGACTACTGAATTTGCTTAGCTTAGTGGTTCAGTTGATTCAATGGAATGCCCATTTTCATGGTCTTTTTTTGAGTCAAAACAGAGAAAAAGATTCACAGTGTTGAATTATTTCATAACCGAAATACCTAGATTATATGATATAAGCGAACAATCACGTTATTGTGTTAGCTAAAATCATGTATAATCCAAATAGCTTGTTTTAAAGTTTCCACAGAAACATCTCTCCGTTCCTCATCAGTACTTCTCCTTTGGCTTCTTCTTTCTTGCATATCCAATAACGTAATGTCATCGCCATCGCCATCGCTATAAGGATTACCATCACCATCGCCATCACCGTCATCATCGTTATCTAATCATTATTGTCATCGCCATTAGCATCCTATCAGCACGGATATCCTTAAAAAATACTCTCCCTTGAAAGCAATATGAAGTCATTGAAATAGATGGAGACAAACAGAAACGAGCAAAACAGGAAATAAGCAATAAATGATGAGGGGGAGAAGCTACGGTATAAACAGATGTGTGGGCAGGGATAGTGATTCTATCTTGCTCTCAATGTTATTTATGATCGTTGCATGAAGCTAGTAATATTATCTCTCTAATTTCAACGAGTCATAATGTTGTGTGATGTGGACAGGAGACAACGGTAGGTAAGTAGTAGGTAGGTAAGTACGTAAGTATATAGTTCGGTAGGTAGGCTAATTATTTTGGGTATAGGGGACAGAGGGCATAAAGGTTGCTGCTATCATTATCATTTGAAGGAGAATAAGGGAGTTGTTAGAAACCAGCGCCTGTAGTATTTGAAATATATTTAGAAATATTATGCTGTAGCAGATTAAGAGAAGCAAAAGATACGAACCATCATGATTTGTGTGTATTACGGGGACGGGTAATTATAAGAGAAAGTGGCTGAGTAAAGGAGTGTATAGAAAGGTTGCTCCTTATAGAAATCTCGGCAACATGGGAATCAGATTCATTACGAATTCTTCGGATAGTTATGCTACTTGTTGATTTGCTTTATTGCTATTATTATTGTTATCAGTAACTATAATTATCCTCATTGCAATAAAATCATCATTTTCTTTCATTCCCAACATTATTATCATTATCATTTCTCATTGTTGCTATCAATTTCTAACTATACCTTGGATATCTCCACTGGAAGTGCAGCATCATTTACAATAGCAGCGACTCGTATAGTTTGTATTGTCGCTATTCATTTCCCCCACCTTCATCTTTTATTTTCCTGTCTCTGAAATTTCCTGTATATTTCGATTCGCTTTATTCATTCTTAACTAATTAGTTAAATATCAACAAATTGTCCAACTCAAATTATAGATCTTTTTCGTATTTATTACCATATTTCTTCTTGCGAATAATCGTTTTATATGCTGATAACATGTATTACTAATGTTATGTAAAACAGCTTCATCATCATCCTCATTATACTTTTGGTTTGCAAGAAATAATTATTTTATAGCATATTTTTTCTACCTGTTTTGCTATTTATTATATTTCTTTATTTTTTTTCTTCGACATCATATCTCAATAACATCCTGTCAAAAGAATTGTTTTTGCAGATCGATAAAATCATCATGTCGTTTGATGATAATAATAGTTTCTTCAAAGAGAAAATTTGAGATTTTTACATTATTCAGTATGTAGATATCCATCTAAAACAATTGAAAGAATCACTATCAGATCAATTTAGGTTGATGGAGATCATCATGAAACATGAAAATATGTTTGTGCAATTACTTGAAACTCCCATCGATAAGCAGCTTAGCAGTTTAACGTGAGCAAATGAATTTGTTGAAAAATTCAAATTCATTGATTCACTGGAACAAAGGCAACTAACTATAGTTTGGCCATTATCAAACTATGACAATGAAATTAGCTAGAAATTTCAGATTTTAGAATTCTCATCAATTTGAATGACTAAATGGCTCTTAAACTGTAATATGAGATTAAAAAAAGCAATGTTTATTTTTCTGAAATGACAAATGGACTATCATGTGAATTGCTACGAATGGTACGGTACGGAAATCAGTAAAAATAAACTCGGAAGACTGCAGTATCTTTAAATCGTTTCCTGTTTTGTAGTAAGTGAATCATAAGCTGCACCAACCATACTTATGCCTCCATGCATGCTACAGTTGCAGTAGCAGTTGCAGCGTTGTGTAAATTGTAGCGTCAAGTATAAGTGTAAAAAGAACTATGACAACATAGCAGTTGAGGGCGTCATCCGTCGGAGGCATGGAAGAGTAGGTAAGAGCAGCAAGTTAGTTTTTTCTTGCACTTCAAACTGGAGTGACCGTCGGTTCTTGAGGAAGTGCAATAGTCTCTCCTAGTCTAATTCAGTCTTATCTTTTTCTTCTTTTCCGCTCTATTCATCAGTCTGCACTTTCTGACAACTAGTAATAATAGCAGCAGTAGCAGAAGCAGCAGCAGCAGTAGCAGCAACAATAGTAGTAGCACTATCATCACCACAAATGATTTTTTTCCTGATGATCGACGGAGACCTCTTGAGTAGGTGGTAGGCGATGAGGGGCAGACTATGGGCACTCACAGCTGGCCATATCACGCTCACCAATTTCTCATAGACATTTCGAATAGTTCCTCTTCTTCATACTATTCATTCCCCTCTTCTTGAATACCTTTGTGTTTCAGTAGGTATGGTATAGCGGTGTACCGTTACAATATGTAACTATGATCTTCTTCAGGAAAGCTTTGAATTAGGTTATACTGCTGTGCAGTCAATTGAATTCTGTCTACATATGAAATGGTAAAGGTTGATTTCTTGCATAGTAAATAAGAAGCAATTTTTATGCGTGTGATGTGATCATGAAAATAACTTTGCATAAGGAGATCCATTAAGCTTACATATACACTTCAGCGTGCCATCCTTGAATCGTAGCCAGGTACTTTAGTAAAAAAAAAATCATTCCTATATGAATTCCCAGTCGGAGATGATCAAGAGCTTTGTTGGTTCGAAGTTCCATTTCTGACTGACTCTGCTTCCGCTAATGCGATATATGTCATCAATAGATAAATAATATTTTCATTGTTTCTCAGAAGTTTTTTTCTCATTTTTAATTAAAGATTCGACATATAATCGATAACTTCGACTGAAGCAAACCTCAGCTTCCATTTTCAGAGTATGTTTTATCACAGATGGTTGTTGCTTGCTTATACTTTCGGGTTACGATGTCAATCTCATTGAAGAGGAGTTGTTGAAGCAATGAATGTCTCACCTGAGATAATACCAGTTGCACTTACCATACAGGAGAAAGTCCATATAGAAAGGAGACAGGAAGAGAGTAATAGCAACTTTTCGCCTTCTGAATACTTCTCGCACCATCTGCAAATATACATTGTTTGCTGGTTCATCGGGCCGACCTGTTATAACAACCAGTTGTTGCGTAATAATCGTTTCACTTCGCTTTCATTTGAAGCTCCATCCGCCACTCTCTCTCTCTCTCTCTCTTTCTATTAAATCTCTTTCTTCGTCTAATAACAACAACAATGCAATAAGCTCATTCCTTCGGGACCGACCCTTCTCCCACTTACGACCCATCGCCATTCGGGACAGCATCGGATGTTGCAAAAAAAAACTGGTTGATAAAGTAGATGATGTTGTCTCCTTCAAATAGCCAGTCTCTCTAGCCGTATATTTATTAACATAACCACTATTCCCTTCTTTCCTACTCTGTCGTGTCTATTTTCCCTTTTCTTTTCAATCTTTCCCGTTTTCAATCATCCTTTATAACAAACACTCTGCTCAGATTCTGTCATTCTTCTTCGCACAAGTCGAGAATGGATAAGATCGAATCGAGCTTAGCTAACCCAGGCCTTTATCTTCTCTTTTTTTCGTGCAAGAGAACAAAATGCACTCTCTCGTAAACGATTGAGAAGCCGACCTTTAGGCATAATTACGCGCTGCTGTAAATGCTATCTATATAAGTTTTCCCACAAAAATAGATATAATTACAAGGTCTGTAACATACACGTACACACGTACATACATATAAACATGCATACACACATCATAAACATATCAAATGCTTCTTGGTTCTGCAACTGCCAGTGATCAGCGGCCGATCGACCAGCCAACCGTCCAACCGGGACCGACCGACCGACGACTGATCAACACACACACACATAAATACATACATCAGTGGAGAAAAAAAGCATACATTCAAAAACGAAGAGGAATATATAACACACGAGGAATATATAACACACTCATATATCGAAAGTTGGCTTCCGTTGGACAGACATACAAACATATAGACCGTCGGATAGATGGATGGACATACATCACATATATATTTATGTAATTTTCTGTGTATATATTATGTATATGTGTATGTGTATATGTATGCTAGCAATACATGCAGAATAGTTCCCTGAAAACACAGTATGAAGTTCATTGCAAGTTTGAATGACTGACTGACTTCTCATCAAGTCTATCTGACTGTTCAAGTTGGAATGAATGTTCCTCGTTGCAGAAAAGTGTTCAGTGTTTCGAAATATTTTAACAGTCTAAGCGTTTACTCATATTATTTTTGCTTCTGCTATCACATGTAACACGAGAATACGCAGCATGCTTGCAACACATTTTATATGCAAGCTATGCCTTTAACGTATACGTAAATTAAATATATTATTGATAGGCTAACGCATGCACATACATATATACATGTGTATGCATGCATATATTGTGTGAATTCATGTGGAATTTATGTGTTATACACTATAGAAGTAGGAAATACAGGTAAATGAAGGAGGAGCTGTAGATTACTTACTTATGAATATTTTGAAGTACACACGGATCGAAATGAAATGTTCCAGATTTGAGGAGAACTATGAGCGAGATAGGATAGGTTTATTTAAACTAGCTAATTGATTTGCTTTTTTTTTGAAATGGTAAAAATTTAGAAAGATAAGTGCGAAGTAACAAAATTAAACTAATTATCCGAAATTGTTTCATTTGTTTACCGCAATCTTGACAGCTGTTCGATTATCGTGCATATTGTGGACGGACTTTCGCTAACATTTTCTTTTCCTTTCACTGTATTTCAATCTCTGTCCACTTGTTGCAGTGTTTCAAATTTCAGTCTAAATCTGATTTTCACTAAGTTATTGCTGAGGTCAGTGTAAGTGCTCCTGCAAAGCTTAAGAGCTTACTTCGGCTCATATATACCAACTGAGTCCGTATTCTGCTAATCGCTCGTACTAATCAATTTCTTCATGTCTCTTACTAGGAAAGGTCAAAAGAAGATATTAATAAAGCATAAGTTATAGTACTCAAATCTCCATACATGCTAGTGTATCTTAGAGATTCAGATCCTCTCACAATCTGTTACTCGTCGAATAACAGTGTAGTTTTAATATATCATGGGAAAACACTTCCTTTGATAGCGCCGGATGTGGTACGTTATTGGAAGATGGATGAATAGGCAAAAAGATAAATATAATCATAAATCAATAAATGCATGAAAAAACGTATTTATTCGTTTCCGTTTGATTATGTATTACATAATTGGAAATAGAATGAAATTAGAAAGAAATGAATTATATTGGGATACCTGTGTTACGTCCTATTTTGCTGCCCATACATCTTTTCCCAAACCCAAAAAGAAACTCTCCTCTATCACATGTCTCATCCTAATTTCATCTTTGATCTGCGATGGTTGTTGTCGACTGAAAACTAAGATTTTGTTTACTATCATCATCATCCAGTTAATAGTAGTCGCATTTATTATACTCAGCTAAAGATTTTTGATAACTGCCGAGTGTTTCCTATCGGAACTTCCAAGGTATCAGTTGTGGGTCAAAGGGTCAGCGTTAATGTTCGATTTGTTGAGATTTAGTTACTTTGAAATAGTTTGACTTTACTTATTGCCAACATCAAACATTCAATAGAAAAAGATGACAAATATAAAAGTAATAACTAAGTCTTTCATCAATACTCGATTCAGAAGTCAGTTTCTTTGTGGGCTTCGTGAATTTATTTAACTTACATTGTTTCACAACTTATAAAATTGACTAACTAAATGTCTGTCTAATATATTCAGGACATCAATGCATCTTATCCTTGGAATCCGAAACTAGAAACCAATTTGGCTTTTTTCCAGCAATATGCGGATATATCGTGTAATTTTAGATGTATTTTGACAAGACTGCATATTGCATTTCCTGCAGCTCTCTGCTAGAGATAGTAGGGACTCGGGGCGGGGTTTTGTCGATGCAAAACAGCCGGCTAAGTGATTATTGTTTTGGTGTTTTTCGCGGTCGTCGTCTTCTACCCTGTCTAAGGGAGCAAGTAGTATTCTTGCTGATCGACGATGTATGATCCGTTATGTCAGACAGATACCACAACCCCCGCAATCAGAAGCAATTAGAAGATCGACATTTCCGAGAAGTCGACGAGGAAAACATGAATCATACTCAACTCTTCGCTCTCTGGAGCGGATATTAGACCTCATTAAACAACAACAACAACAGCATTATGTACTATTTGTCAAGCAGAGGATTTGCCTCATAGAGAGAGTAATGGAAGGCGAAGAGTCCAAATATGAAGGTGAAAGAGATGTGTGTATGTGTGCGTGTGTGTGTATATATTATAGATGTGTTGTATATATTTGTGTGTGTGTGTGTGTGTGTGTGCATGTGTGTGTGCGTGTATGTGTGTAAAAGTAAAAGTTTAATGCGTTATCATTTATTCAAATATATGTATAGGTAGTAAGTAGTACACTTGCTTGCCATTTCCAACCTTCCCATATCCTCGCCGTTTTGTCTGTAATGTCCGAATGATTTGCATCCTTGCATAATTACTTCGTCTCTTGTCTCATCTATCGCTTCCTTGTTCTTTGTTTTGTGTGCACTTTTCCCGCAGACAAGAATAGATTGTTTTGCTTGATAGGCTCTTTCTCTCTTAACTTTAGTCCATACTTTGCAAACTATTTCATTGAAAATAGTGGCCCATGTTACTAAAAATTACTCATATTATGAGCAAAATTTTTTGTCATAATTCTCGTATTTTGCACTTTCTCCAGAATGCAATACGACTAAAATCTGCAATCTATTCATTAATCGAGAATGAATTTTGTGAAATATAATAGTAGATTGAGCTGCCGTCTGTGGAGTGATGTTTTGGTCGATTGCTGGTGGCGGGTGTTTGTTATTTGCATTTCCTATGCTGTTTAAGTTTAGTAGTAGTAGTAGTATTAATAGCTGTTATGTACATGTGTGTGTGTATGTATATGTGTATGCATACGTGTATTTGTATGTATTTGTATGTGTGTATGTGTATATGTATGTGTATGTGATGTGTATGTGTATGTGTTGTTGTTGTGAAGTTTACGGAAGAATTTGTACCCTAGGACTGCTATTAGGCTCATTTTACTGCCAGCCCGTGACCCTTTTTTCCTATTCTTAGGTTTTTTTCTCATTTTTACGTTGTTTTTTATTACCATTTTACGGATATGATGAGTAAAATTCTGATTTGATTTGGAATAAGATACTGATTTGGAAATCTTTCTGGATGGAATAGATAACAGCAGGTGAATAACTGACTGGCAAAAGGTTTTGAGGAAGATTATGCTTTAGCATTCATTAATGTCGATGGTTTAAACATCATTCTACTTTTTTTCTATATTTTGAAACGAATTCCTTAACGAAACCCAATAAATATTTAAAATTGAAGACAACGAGCACTCTTATAAGGGTATCATCAAGAAAATGGATGCGGTTCAAAAATCTGTAATTTATAAGAAATTCTATATAACTGAACGATCATCTATTGTACTTGATTCTAACAACTAATTTTTATAATCTTATTTATATAACAAAAGATTTATTTACCATTTATCACATTGTCTTTCTTCACGAATAGAGGAGCTTCATAGGAAGATAGTTTGGAGTAACAGTACTATCGATTGAGGACAGCTGCTTACCTTTGACCTTGTTGACAACCTTTGACCTTGTTCAAAGTTATCTTTCATTTCGATTCTTTTGTGTACCCATCTACTACAATTGCCTTTCTCTTTGCCTCGAATGCTCTTCTTTCTTCTTTCCCTTTCTTTCCTTCATCATTTATTTCACATTGTTCAATTTAAAATATTTTAGCAAATGCAATTCTCTCACATTTTTAACTTTTCAATAGACGTCATTTTTCGACTTGCTTCGTCCCTTTCATTATCATTTCGGTTATACTTTTTTGGTTCAGATTGAAGAAATTGTCATTATATCGTTTTCATTTTTAATCATAATTCATTTTAACTTTTCGCATCCCTACCGAACACGTTATCATTAATTCTCTTGTTTATTATTTGCTTTCAATGAACATCCCTAAACAGTAATTAATTCTCTCTTGTTCATTTGTTTTCATTGAGCACCAAAATCCAAAATAGTATATAGTATTATTTTGAATTTTAAGTTTATTTAATTTATAGCTTTTGAATTATTGTTAAAAAATGGATTTTGTGAGTTATTTTATACATATAACGTGAAATATTCATGTTTTTCTTCTCAACTTCATAACCTAAATTAATCAGGATCACAGGAAATTCCTGATTTGTTTATCTTTGATTAGGCAATCATTCGAATCCACTCTTAAATTTTTTTAGGAAACATATGTGACATAAAATACCCTTTAGACTTTTTGCTTCTGTCTTCAAGGAATCTTAATCTAGCTGTTCCTGAACACGTCAGAAGTTGTAGTTTGGCGTGCTCTCTTAAGTATTGATCAGTTCAGGAAACAACTCAAATATACGTTTAAAAAAATATATATATATTTATATATATCGTATTTTTAAGTTCTTGAATCAAGACAAAACTAAGACAATGCTTAACGACATTGAAACAATAAGAGATGGAAACGATGCAGCAGAAAGTTTGTGATGATCCGTTATTGCTGAACGATTGTCGTCGTTTTATACCATCATGTGATATATTTGCTTTCCAAAAAAAGACAAAAAAAGAAACTCAACTTTTCATTTCGGCATGGTACTCCTGTATATACTAAGCTCATGGATTTATGTACTCGAGAGTGCTGCCTATGTACATCCTCAATTCTCCATATCTTTTTGTTTTGATTTATGATTTATGCTCATTGTATTCCTTGTCCCATTTAGGTTGTTGTTCAAAAGATTGCAAGAAGTAGGAATTCCCGTTATCTGTCAGAATTGCTTGCTTTACTTGTACGAATATATGTTACCCGTGATGATCCATAAATTTACTGCTGAATAATAGTACGGATAGTTTGACCTGCCATCAAGAACCAGTCAAATTTATAAACAACTCAATCTGATTATTTTAAAGTGTTAATATTTCAACACTAAAGCAAACAAAGACTCTGCTCTATCTCTACATGATAAAGTGTAATTGAATTGTACAGTAGTATTGTTAAAGTTTCTGCTTTAGAATTATATTTCCGAAATTTGAAGAAAATCGTCTACAAGGTTTCAGAATAATCATCTCTTGAGCTGTTCTTATGATTATAGTTGTCCAATTCATTGCACTAAGGATGGTAGCCATTTTAAAAGTTCTCATCTATCATTCTTCGTCAATAACATCGGATAGGAAGGATGGGATGACATTTTCTACTGCTACTATTGCCGAACAGAGACAAACAAGATTCTGGCTTATCTCTTCTCCTACTTCTTATTTATACGAATTCTTGTACTTGTTGAAATTTCTCTACTTTTTAGCTATCTCGCTGATAGAATATGGATATATTAGAATCAAATGATTTATTTCACATTTACCTTAACAAATTTATTTCATTCACTTTTTTTTTAAATTTCTACTTTGTTTTGTTTACGATATTTATTAACGTTACGTGAAACTTATGCAGTGAAATGTTTATTGGATCTATAGGCTTTTCATGAACTTTTGTCAACTGATGATTATTTTTTTTTTGTTTTTTTAAATATACTATTCAGAGTTAGTTTTATTAGGATAAATGAATTTATTGTAGGTAGGATTTTTAATTTTATCAGATGATCGTCATTATTTTATAAGTTATTGCTACAGCTACAACTGAAACATAATTTTACAGCATAATTGGAATTTTCGGGCAAGAAGGATCCGAATGATGTTGGTGAATTGATAGCATACTAGCATGATGTCAATGGTTTGAGAAAGAATCAGTTCGGTTTTTTCTTTAATTTTTTCAAATCTCGATTTTACTCGTTTCTCATCTCGGCATGTATTCCTGCTCCTCCATTTAGCTAATGTCCAAACGCATGGAGTAGTAAACAGATGTTGCGGTAAGTTAAATATTATTTTATCTTTTCCCATTTTCACCTTACTTCTGTAATCATTGTACCGGATATTAAGACGATGTTCCTATCCAGCAAAATTGAACTGGGTAACATTGTGTTTCTGACATAGCATCTTTAATTTTCCATTCTTGCATGATTGTGGAACCACTTCTTCCAGTTTACTGAATAGGGTTTATCGTCGATGTTGGCTTTCATGAACCCATCACTACGTTACCGCCGAGACTATAACTGTGAGGTCATCCCGTCCATCTACTATTTCAAGTACATTTATTGATGCACACGAATAGCTCTGTTTAAAAAGTTTGCCGATACTAGCGGTTAAATCATTCTAGAATATTTCCGTAGCTGATTAAATAGAACGTTATAACGAAATTCAGTACATTATATTGTTAGCCAGTATGCGCCATCTTTCTGTCTTTGTCATAAATTTCATTTGTAATTGCTAGTAAGTCCTGAAGATGTTAGTAAAACAGAAAGCAAAACATCTGTTTTCTCATAATTTTTTTTACGTCGTATGACTTCTTTTTTGAATCAGTTAAAAACAAAGTCACAAATGATTTTTCGAATATTATCACATTATCTTATGAGTATCTAACGAGTGACCTACTTTGATAATAATAAATCCGGACTGATAAGACGATAATATGATCTCGAAGAAATTCAATCTTTTAGTTTCGGCCTGAATAACTATGTTTCCACAGCTGCTCTTATAGCAGCACTTTTTATATTCATCAGCAAACGAAAAAGGAAAACAATTCTGGAAGTGCTAGGAGTTTCCATTTTTTCGTTGTCGCGAATATATTATAATTGCATTCATCCTTTCGCTTTTTATTCTCGAATTACCACATGAGCTAACCTCTAATCTGTTTTTCCTTTGTTTCATGCTTATCACCGTATTGTCAAGATATCTGCTTCATTGACCAAGAGAAGCATCCGAATATTTTCTTTAAGCTTTATGCAAATCTGGAACACTTTCGCTTTTCTCATCTGATATAATACTGATCATCGAAATCTTAACAACGGATCAATTGAATGAGACTATTTGGGATTGATCTTGTTGATATTTTTAAATCTTTATAGGTGTTGGTTATTTATGCAATCATTCTTCGGGAATTTAAATTTAAATTAATTTTGCATACATTGATGATTTATAATAAATTAATAAAAAAAAAAACTCGGTCGTTTGAAAATTTTTATGAAATGTGCCGCTTTCATTTCTGTGGAAATATTCTTGAAAATTAATGGTTTATGGTGATTTAAAATTTTTGTTTTGTTTTCGGTCTTTTAATATAACTTCTGCATTATAAGAAATTTCAGGCCTTTGCTCTAGCAGTCCCGGTGTTTTATTAATTGTACTACGTATCCAGTGCCGAAAAAATTGTATTGCTTTTCTTCTGTTCTGTTCCTTTTGGGTGTATTATTTTATTTTGAAAAATCTCGAAGTGAACAACTGATATTAGTTTAGCCAATTTTTATGGTTATTATCCGGTGACCAGATTGATTTCTTCTGGCTTTGCTTCGAGAATTGATCCATCAATTTCATTGTATAAATCTCCATAAAGTGTGAAGAAATTTGCATAAATCTATAAAAAAAAAAACCCTAAATCTTGCCATTTCTGTTTCGCTTCCTTCGTACTGGAATTATTGTTGGGTGGCCATTTTTCTTCTGTATTCGTATTCATCATACATTCATTCGCCTTAATGAGCAGTGGCCTTCGAAATTGTTCGAAAATCCTAAGAAGAAATGACAGTTCAACTACGACGATAGCTACCACTTCTACTGTCGCTTCTATCAATACAACTTCAAAAGCAGATCCACCTGGCACCGGTATGCCGGTAGTTAATGAACCGAAAAGGTATACTGTTGTTTGATATTTATAAAATTTGTAGACTCCAAGAGAATACTGCCAAACTGATGAAGAGCTACAATTCGCACTAATGGATACTGTTGTTTTTCAGAACAGTTTAATTATTCCTCCCAAAGATTACTAATAAATATTACAAAATAAAACGTTATTTTCTGGTTCATCATGAAATAAATTCTATGCTTATTAACTGGATCACTCTCTGGAAATTTATTTTGTGTCATTTTTGTATCATGAAAATTGAAACGATAAAAATTGTTACTCTCTGGTTACCAATAATTATTAATTATTCTTTATTGCACGGTGCTTGTAACTTTAACTTTTTATTATGATCACTAAGATTTCAAGTTTCTGTTGAGTTTTTCTGTTCTCCAAAAAGTTTCTTTTCTTTAGGTGTTTTTCCGAGCCCTTTTTTTTCAAATAAAAAAAATGAGTTTATTCTACTCCAAAAAATTTTCGGGTATACTTGAAGCAATAGAATTATAGAATCTGAAAATCTACATTATAATAGGCGTGGACGTAAGCCTGCGTTAAGTCGACCAACACTGCTTCCGGCGGCGGTTAAAGGAGATGTATTGAACGCTGACAATCACAATGGCAATGGCGCAAAAGTAGACAAAGTAGCGGAACGCGCTAGAACAATGACTGCTGCAGCTGGTAAATATAATGATCAGCAGCAGTCGTCTGCTACTACTACTACTACTACTATTACTGTTGTTAATAGCACTGCTAATGTCACGGATGAAAATGAATTATTTTTACCGAAAGTCTATGATGATGTTAATCGACCTACTCCATCCATTACAGCCATGAATAAATCCTATGGTAAGTCCTGCTCTTTCTTTTTTGAAAAATAAAACTTGCATCGAAAAATGTCGAGATTTAATTAGTCTAACGTCATACGCTTAAACAAAGTCGTACACATAAATGCTTGATTCTATGTCTGTGCTTGAAGCGATAGAATTATAAATGGTTAAATGATATCTGAATAGTCAGTGTTATTTTTCTGGAATTTAAACAAAATAGAAAACGTCTGCTATGAGTTCAGCATTTAAATGATCAATTAAGGAAGCATGCCTTTGGCATCTACTGACAGTGGTATCGATTCATCTATCGATGTGGATCATGAGATAAAAGATGTGACAACATTGCGCGACGACGAGAAAGCTTCACCCAGTCAGAATTGTGGCGATGATGTTTCGGCAGAGCCAGAGTCGAGAAATTCTATTCATTATGATCGTATCGTTTGCGGCGATTGTCATGCAGAATTTTCGTTATCGACATTCGTGGAATTCGTCGAGCATAAGGTGTATTTCATTGAAACATTTCTCATAAATGGATCTTATCTCAAAATTTAGTGTTACCTGGGAAGAGTACCGACAAATTATCATGGAAGCAGAAGCGAAAAAAGTTATCGTGATACGTGATAATGCGGAGAGTTTACTAAAAATGTTTTAAATTTGAATTCAAAGTATGCTATTAAAGAATATACTGTTGGATTTTTAAATAATTTTAAATTGTCATTTTTTCAGATTTCACGTTGTAATAGTAAGCGGACACCGCTGGATGAATTTCTTGCTAATATATCGCCAACTCATCCATCTAGCAAAACTCTTAGACCTGGTCGTCGACGATTCATGGTCAGTTATCGTCACTTATCTGCAGTAAGTACTTCACCCCGGGCTGTTGAGCAATTTCTGTAATGTAACTAGTGTAACAGTTAGTTACTTGTTATTATATATATGATTTAGCGCAGTTAGTAGTAATTTTCAGGAAATGAATGATTCATGTTCGCGCTGTATTCCATCATCATATGGAAACGATCACAATGCTTCATTTATGTTGTCAGCCAGTGAAAGTCACCAGAAGTGTAACGATAGAATTGATGCTACTACAGACACAGATACCTTAGGTGAGTATTATCTTCCTCTTCATTACTTATCACTTATGGCAAGAAGCGAAATCATGCGAGTTTACAAATTTTAGTGCATTGGGCGATAATTTTTTATGGTCCAAAAGATATGCACTTATATCCATTATATCTGTTTTATTACATGATTGATGAATCAGCAATCAGCATTCTTCATTTCTTTTTTTGTTTGGATTTCGTTATTGCTGACGAAGCAATGAGATGATGCCATTGCGATTCCTTAATTTGCATAAGTTATCATTTAAAAACTGCGGAAGATTTTTTTCTTCTTTTGTCACAACTATTGGAAAGTCGCATTGGAGGTTTATCAGTCTTATTAAATAAAGAATGGTTTCTTCATTCGAGTGGGGAGAGAATGACGCGATATAGAGCGAAACAAGCTAATGTTATTTCTTGTCGTTATCTCCTAAAATTTATTTCATACATTCTAAATTATAAATTATTGAGCAGGATAGTTGGTAATCCATTTATGAGGAAAAAAAACATGCAAAAGAGGAAATATGCAAAAGTCTCGGCTGTTTCGAAATCGAAATTTATTTTATTCCTGCACTTATATTTTTTATGCAGCAAGATAGTTTTGTTTACGGGAGAAATGGTCGATGGAAGAAATAATACAGGAAGAGAAAATGGGTTGTCCACAAATGCTAGAAAGTGAATGTCAGAATTATATCATATGTGTCTCCCACCCTGTCTTCCCTTGTGTCGTATCATCGCTTTGAAAGTGAAATGTTTCTCATTCGATGAAATAAGGCTGTTTTCAAAATTGGATAAGAATTGTTGGTATGTAAGCATGTCATTCTAATTTATTCTCTGAATGGCCGCTTGACATTCTAATCAACTAACAACGAATAATAGAATAATAATCGACTCGGAGACTGATTATCAGTTAATTGATTAAAAAATAACATTTGTCAAGATATAAACTTTAACTGTTAGATAAGAATTCTCATATTTACCCTACTTATATACCAGTTTTCCATTAATAACCGAGGGCATTTATTCAGAATATGGTTTTCATATTTTGAAAAAAAAATAGCTGTAGTAACTTAACCTATTAGCAACACCGTTGCTAATAGGATTGATTTGTTCAGAAATGCAGATAACCGAAGGGATGAAAAAAAGGCACTGATATAAGAATGCGCTGGTTTTTAATAGAAATTGGAGGAAAAATATTGACAAAATTCTTGATTAAAGCGTATTTTTTATTACTTAATTATGCTTAATTTTCTTTTTTTTAAAATTTGATGTTCTAATATTGGTTTTTGCAGTAAAATGTTAGGGACAATTATAAACTGGTAATTTTACAACTATCCGTTATCGAAACGTATTTTGATCATTTTATTCATTGCAATAGAATGCTGAATTGTGTAAATTAGACTTTTCTCTTAGTATGTTTTGATGCTTAAGCGACTGGTTGGAAATTTTAGATTATTTCAATTTTTTTTTCTTGGTACATTTTTTTTCATTCACAACATATATAAGATGAATGGGATGTGATTGGCTATTATCACGAAAACAAGTTTTGCCTGCGACCCTGTCATAGCGATCACAGTATTTAAAATGTTGTCATTAAAAAGACCGGATATTGCACAACTGACGACGATTCCATTTGCCATGCAGACCAGTTATATTCCCTGTGACTAAATACTGATTACATTTCACAAAAATTACTGCTTACAAAAAACAGAGAAAGATTAAATGAATGTAATAAGAGAGAAATTGGAATCTGTTGATAAGTTACCAATTGTTATGTGAGATAGCAATAATCATAAGCAGTAATCCGATTTAACTGCATATACATTCTCTTAAGTACTTATAGGGTGCTTTGCAATGGTTTTCTTTGATGCGTATTCTTTAGATAAATTTCATAATAATTCATATTATGCTGTTTTATTTGAAATCTTATAATGCAAACTCAAAACTTAAAACACATGCAAGCAAAATCATATTTTGATTACGAGGAAGGAGAAGTAATCTAATATAGATTGAAGTTTGCATTATAAGATTTAAAAAAAAAATTGAAAGGGAAGGAGATATATTCTGAATTGAAAATTTTTAGTACCAATATAAATTTTTGTTGGTCATAGTGACGTAAATTTTAGTTAGGACTGTTACGAAACGTGGTTACTTGTTTTCGGAAAAGGCTTCCTAAATAAATATTGAGAAACAAAGAATGAAAATATATATAACAATTGTTTCTTTGCCTTCAGATAAGGATAATATTTAGGGATAGCAACAGTAACTCATAATTTCGTAGCAGTAAATAACAATCGCTTTCCTTTGCAAATTGTCTTATGCAAAAAAAGGCCTGCTAGATTCACCGAATTTTGATTTCGTGGAAATTACGATCATATTTTAGCACAATAACTCCTGAGTACTCGCTTGCTTTGCATGCATCAGCATATGAAAAATGTTGAAAAAGGAACACTCTTTTACGTAGATATTAATAAAATATCTTTTTTTCGGAATTAAAAAATTTTTTTTTGTCCGAATTTTGGGTGTAATTGATATGTAGCAGAACTAAGTTGGAAATTTCCACGAAATGTTGAATACTACAGAGTTGGAATGAAACAGTAGTATGAGAAAAAAAAGGAGTGAAAAAAAAGAAGTAAAGTAGACAATATTCTGAAGTTTGTAAAAATTGAAATTCTTTATCTCACTGAGAAAAGCATTTTGTCTATCCGAAAAAAGTAAATCATATGTGAATATGATTTCATTAATGTGCTTTATTATAGTTCAAATTGTTCTGTTTTTATATTAGTTAAAGTAATATTACTGGATTATAGCAGTATTACAAATTCCATTACTTCGTACCTTCCGGATGTTCAAGTAGGTTATACAAGAAAAAAACTCTTAAGTATCCAGAGATTAATGTGTGGAGGCAGTTATAATTAGAAATAGATAATTTGTTGGCCGTCTGCATTACCGATTATTATGAGGTAGGTTTTTTTAAGTGATATACGTTTACTGTCACTGTACCACAATGTGAAAAATACATTTGAAAAGATGAAAAATGAATAATCAAAAATCAGTTATTAATAGATGTGGGGAAAATTGTATCTTTATGTAAAGACACTGGGTAGATTACCGTTATGATAGTTGCCAATGAGATCATAGTTTTGAATAGATAATTAGTTCTCAATAAATTTACGTCTTCGAAGAAACGTAAAAGGAACTTGTATATGACTTTTTTGTATATATTACAATGATAAACATTGTAAAAATTAATTTAAATAATTTTCAGATGTAAAACAAAGTAATTTACCACTGGCTGGAGGAGGAGAATCGTTAACTTGTCACTCTTGCAAACATGTATGCAGTGATGTTTGGAATTTGTTGAAACATGTCTTCATCGCTCATGGTCTTCGTATCTGTGAGGTTAATCTTTTCATTTTTACTGTAATGCATATATATTAGGTTGTTAGGGCTACACATCTTATGGGTTACTGGACACTTGTATGATAGTGTCATAAAGCAGTAAGAGAAGAAGCATAAGCTACAGACTAACAGTCATGTATATTGTGATCTTATGCATCAAAATTTTTGTGCATTGTATTATGATTTTACTTGTTAGAAGTTTGTTTTCTGAAATTCTGGATTTCAGTGACAGCCTACCACTAGTAAGCTTTGAATAATGAAAACTTCAGATTTACGATATCTTCAGATTTACGATATATATATGTAGCTAAGAATTCATTTACTGATGCTATGCAAATTAAATTTTTTTTTTCTCGCAAACAATTTTCGGTTGTTAATTACAAAAATTATTATTTATTTATTTATTATGCTCATATATGTTACCTTTAGGAAGAGATGCCATGTATGTCTCGAGCAGGGCTGCCAAAATCGACGGTAATTACCTCATCATTGTCTTCATCATCATCATCATCATCATCGTTATTAGCATCAAAAACATCAGTGCCTCCACCATCTTTCACATTCGCAAGCCCGTTCGCTACTTCCAGTGCGAAAAACAAATTGAATGGTTTGCATGAAAAATTAAATAAAATAATAGGGTGGCAGTTTGCAAGTGTTCTAGAAATTTTTAAAAAAGGAGGAATATTGTTCCACATGTTCTAGAAAGTTTTCACTCTTCTGTATAACATTATTGATATAAGCATTCAGGTAAAAGTGGCTTCAGTTTGAATGCATTTTGTTCAGAAAGATTAAAAGAGATCGCTGAAAAAGCAGGTACGCTTACTGCAGTGAGAATTTTTTTAAAAATTAACTTAGTAAATTCTATTTTGCTTTGGTCTATTCGTTTATTAAGTGCCATATTCATTACTATGCATATGAGAAAAAAGAAAATTAGGGTGATGGGGAGCATATTTCATAGCCGTAATGATTTTTTATTCTAGTACTTTCTATCGCTTTTTTGTATTGAATGCATAATAGTGTACAAATATGGGTGGCAGTAATTTGCTGGAAACTCAGAAGAATTCCTTTTGTTTTTAGGAGAACCGCTGACCGATTTACGTCATGTAGTAGGTTCGACAGCGATATCATGTGGAACCAGCGAGCACTTAAAGGTTCCAAGCATTAAAAGGTATCGAAAATTCAAATTTCTAATTCGTATTTGTTTAAGGGTAGCGATAATATCTTAAAACAATCGAATGCTTAAATAAGTTTTTACTGACAGCTCAGTTGTTTCAGAATTCAACAGTCAGAGAATACCGATGAAGAACATTCAAATAATGGTGTTACATCAGCGGCTGTTTCATCTAAATCATTTCTTCCTGGTTCAGCTCTCAGTAATGTTTCCAGTTCACTTACCGCTGCAACATTGGCTGCAGTTGCTTTACAACAACAACAACAACAACAACAACAACAACAACAACAACAACAACAACAACACAACAACAACAACAACACAACAACAACACAACAAAACAAGCAACACAACAACAACAACAACAACATCAACAGCAACAACAACAACAGCAACAACATTCTTCTTTACAGGTTGCATGTGTTGTTTGTCTAGTTTTAGACGAAAATTGACTTTAGGTGGCAGTTTAGGGAATTTGTAATTGTATTTGAGGAGAATAAACGGAAGGTAATAGATTACCGGAAAAGACAATCGGGAAATACTAGAATATAAAAATATTATTTTGTAGAAAGAAAGACAAGAACAAGAAGAAATAGAAAGCAACATAGAAAGCTGAAATCTTTTGTCTAGAATAGTATCAAAAAAAGCATGGGAGATATTAAAAAAAATATCACGTTCACATTTTCATTTCAAAGTATTTTTCATACTTACTACTGCTTCTTTATTTTGAATTTAATTTACAGAATTTATGGATGCAACCGAATATACCCAATATGCTATCCTTGATGCAAGAATATTATGCACAGTTTTCTTTGAATAATGCTGCGTCTTATTTGCTTGGTGTGGGAAATCCATCAGTTACCTCCACGAATAACAATGGGAGCGCTTTTAATGCAATCACCAAAATCACAAGGTTTTTTCTTCGTCGTGACCTGTTAATTTTCCTTCTTAATATCAATCACCAATACTAAACTTTCTATTGCTATAGCAGTCCTGAAGAACCATCACCCGTGGCACCAAACTCAGCAACACAATCACTTGGATTAGCTTTTGGTAGATCTGATACCACAGTGCAGGATCATTTTTCCAGTCCAGGTGTGAAACCGGGACCTTGGAATGGTTTAGGTGTTTCTGGAAGCAAAAGACAGCGGTCGTCTAATAATGGTTCCGAAGCGCTGTCGCCGTCAATACCATCTATAGCTCCATTACACAGTAAGCTGTCGAAGCTTGATGACGAGAGGTTTGTAAATATGAATCTCCTTTACATAAAAAATCTGGAAATATATCGAAATTTTTATAGGTAGTGATTTTCTAACTTTTTCTTAGACCTTTCCATAATGAACTGCAGTATTTGGCGAAAAAAAAAAATTTCCAGAAGCAATTTAAAGTTGCTATATGGGAAAGTTCATGAATAATTCTTTTCTAACGAGCAGTCAGGAAAGATAATGCAGGAAAAGAAGCAGTTTATGTTCAAAAAGTAAACCAGTCAAAAAAATCTTCAAAAATAATTTGGTAATCAAGTAAATATGTTTTCTCCTTGTTAAAATCAAAAAAAAAAAAAAAAAAAAAAAAAAAAAAAACGTATCTTAGATTCGGTTTTACAATAGTTCAGTTTTTTTTCGTTTCAGCAATGAAGATACAAAATCGACTCTGCTAAATGTTGTAGATGGCGATGATTTAGCATTCGCTGAGCCAGCAGCACGTCGTGATACTAATGCTAAAAAAGACCGCTGCACATTCTGTTGCAAAGTTCGCGAACTTTCGAATGGTTTTGAAAAATTAAATTAATTTAACCCAAAAAAAAGAATTAGCTTTTGATTTCAGAACTATGATTTAGCTTTATGTATTAAATCACATATATTCTAAGTTCGTATCTTCTGGTCTGTTGCTCTTACTACCCTACATGCATTATTAAAACATTAATCTCCAGTAATCATTAGAAAACATGAGATTGATTCCTTATCTTATTTGCTAATTTTTTTATAAACTTATTCTTTTTTTTGAAACCTATCCGTGCAATAATTTTTTGTTTAAGTATCTTTCATCCTATTTTCAATTCGTTAAATTTGACTTATAAGTATTTTTGTGTTTCAAGGTTTTCACAAATCGTTCTAATCTGATTGTCCACTTACGAAGTCATACTGGAGAAAAACCATACAAATGTCGTCTGTGTTCATATGCTTGCGCACAAAGCAGTAAATTGACTCGGCACATGCGAACTCATGGTCAACAGGGAAAGGTTAGAATTATTTTATTAATATGCACACAAAATTATAAATAATCCGTGTAGGGTTTGCTTATTGCTACTTAGCCATTTGAAAATTGCATTGTCACATCATATCTTGTACAGTGTATTGATTTTAAAATAATAAACTTTTCAGGGGTTTTTTTGGGTAGTTTGAAATTTTTAAAACAAAAAACTTTAATTGCTTTTATGCCTTTTTATCGAAAAGGAATCTCAAGTCTGTGCAGTATTTTTTATGCAGGAAACTTATCATTGCAACATTTGTCAAATGCCGTTTTCGGTACACTCAACGCTGGAGAAACATATGCGGAAATGTGTAGTTGCAAATAATCAGAATCGGGAGAATAATCAACAGTTTTCTCCTGCCGAAGCAACAAACAGTTTGTTTCGTTTATTTGCATCATCTTAATTTACTTATCGCATATTTCAGATTAGTCCGTATTGATATTAATTTTAATCAGCAATAAAAATTACAGCAATAGACAGTCCAAGCAAGACGGCCGCTGTAGCAACATCAACACTTGCTGATGCGACATCACTCCTTGCATTTTCTAATGTATCTTTAAATGGCTCACAATTACCGACAAATATCTCTCAAAGCAATAAAATTGTTCTTAACTGGTTACAGGTCTGAAGTTGCTTGCAATAGAATAGTGAAAAGAAACTTTCTGATTTTTATAATGCATGAAAGTCTTTGAAGTTCTGCATCTAGATTTTGACCACTTTCCTTTTTCCACAAAGATAATAGAGAAGCAGTAACAACATTACTTTTTTTAATTTTTTTTCTTTTTTATTTTCATATTTTCAGGCAATGAACGTGGATCGAAATCCAACTTCAACTCTAGCACCAACATGTAGTACTGATATTGGTTCTGATATTGGTGATGGACATCGTATTAATACTAATGGCGTCGCACTTTCAACTGCAAGAGAAGATGGCAGGGGTACAGGTGGTACTGTTGAAGGGGGTGAGGACGAGGAAATGATAATTGAAGAATGTGAATCATTTTCTGATATGCAAAAAACTCTTCTGAAACAGGTACAGGGAAACGTCTAATTTATTGTACGAAATAATAGTAGTACTAGGCTATGCACTAGATGATAATCCCTTTTTATTCTGATTTTGAAATTTGTAAGTAAAATCGAAAACATATGGTTTTCAATCAGAAACGACTCGTCCCTAGATATAAACCACTTTTAAGAATGGAAATATGAGTGGTTAGTGCAGAAATAATAACATCAATAAACGTTTTTCTTTCTTCTACCTGAGGATTCATATACTCAATTATTTATAGAGCACAGTTACAGCAGATTCTTCGATTGTTTATGTTAATTATGACTTTGGACTGGTTTTTCATTGAATTATTTATTTATTTTTAATTATTTTTTCAGGAGACTGCCGCATTATCGTCATGATATCACTTATTATTTGTATTCATGAAGAAGCAATCAATTTAAATAACAGTCAGTCTCTTTTTGGTTTCCTGCAGGAAAATAGGTATCTTCTGGATTGCTTACTATTTTGCAAAACTTTCTCCACTCATATAATACTTCCAGTGCTGCCCCTCTGTCCTTAGTACAATGTATTGTATTTCTGTAATAATCTGTTCTAATCTAATCTAATCTAATCTAATCTATCTAATCTATCTATCTATATCTGTCTACTATCCTACCTCTATCTATCTGTCTATCTATCTATCTATCTCTCTATCTGCTATCTGTCTATACTGTCTATCTATCTATATCTATCTAATCTATCTATCTATCTATCTATCTATCCTATCTAACTGTCTCTCTATCTCTCTATGTATCTTCCCTAACTGTCTATCCTATATATCTATCCTATCTGTTTTATCTATCCTATTTACCTATCTATCTATCTATTATCTATCTGTCTATCTATCTATCTATCTATCTATCTGTATATCTATGTATCTGCCTACCTAATCTATTTATCTGTCTTCCTATCCATCCATTTGTATATATATATATAGCATATATATATATAAATAATAAAATGTACATTTTTTAATTTTAGCCGCGAATGAACTGCAAAAGGATTAAATTAATTAAAATTCATAGACATTTTTAACATTGTAGTAATATATAGTATTCAGGTGTTTGTTTGTTTGTATAGTTAATCTGATAAAAAACTAGAATAACTAGCTGTATATGAATCTCATAATAGCTATTGTTCTTGCATGAACTAGAGTACAATATTTTCGTCATATAGCTTTCATATGGCGATTTTATGCAAAAACAACTAACTATGTATAAAATTTTATGTCGAAGTTAATCATATATAGACTTCATTTTGTAAAAAATTTTGTGTTTATTAGTTTATTCGCGGTTTAAATCCTCTTTTTACAGATATTTCATATGCCTTAAATAGGTTACATACATACAGTCATTTATATGTAGATTTTTTCCTTCACTTTTATTTCTATAATATTTCTGTAGTCGTTTTTTATCAAATCTTATTGGTAAAAATTATTCGGTTCGTTTTCGTTTCAAAAGAAATTTTTCGGTTTCTTTGTCTTTTATTTGTTTTGTGTATAGTTTGAATGTGGTATGCTCCCGGTGTTTCATATTCATCATGCATATAGTTTTCTCCTTTATTTTCGTTAGTCTTCGAAGTTATTTAACTGAATTTAACTCTGTTATCGTTTTTCTCATTCTCATGAAGGATCATTTTTAATGTCACCAGGTAGCTGCACCAGTGTTTATTTGGGGAATTTTTCAATTTATGAGTTTTGCTCGGATTGGTTGAATTTTTAAGGCTTCTTCATCCTATTTTTCTGTTTATCTTCAAGAAAGTACTTCCTTAAAGTGATATATTTTTGCTGCCTCATGTATAGTAGAGCTATGTTTTTTTCTTTTGTTTCTTTTGCTTAACCGGTGGAAATATTTTAATTCTTTCTCTTCTTTCCTATTTTTTCATATGAAAAATGTGTTGCATAAGTTGGATGCAGATTTTTGTCAACTCAGGGAAAATTTGTAGTATACCTTTAAATTTTTTATCACTTTGGATTCGATAGTATGAGATCTTCTATTTAGGGATTTTCCCGAAAATTTTAGCACTGATGAAGCCAAGTTAAGTCAAACTCCGGATAAATATGACAGTCTCCTAGTAGATGTAGTATGAAATCTGGATTTCGTAGAAGCATATATTAATCTACAGTAAAGTTCAGAGAAAGCTCCTTATTAAATTCAGTTTTTTTCCCACTTTTATAAATGTGCAATCTGCTAAAATCGTTTTGGAAATCGAAATTTTGTATTCCAATCAGGTTTATGTTCACGCCTTCAATTACACAATTTTGTCAGCTTTTCAATAGATTATGGTTGGCAGGATTGAAAGAATCCTTTTTATTGTCTGAATAGATTCGCTAGTTTTTTCTTTTTTCTTTTCTCTTTGTACGTTTTAGCCTTGGTACTATATTATTTACTTTTTAGAGATCTTTATTACTTCCAAGAGCCTGCGTTTCGTCTAAAAAACTATGATAATTTCATGGATATAAAACATAATTGAACAAAAAAATCTCCCAAATTTGCTCTTTAAGATTTGAATTAGTTTTCGGTACATGTTTTTATCGACTTTTTTTCCGAATTCTTTGGCAGCAAATTTTGAGCGTTCGATGATAGCTGCCTATTCAGTATCCGAACTATTGTAATGAGTTACTGGCAGAAGTTTGAAGGTCAAAAGTAAACGGATTCTGGATAAATGCGGTCTCGAAATCTCTAGAAATAGAGATTTGTCTTTTTTTTTCTCTGTTTTGTTTTTCAGTGTGTTTGATTTTGTGGTCTTGAAAAAAATCAGGCAGCCTTTTTTCGATTTCAAAATATTTTTATTTGTTCTATGTTTAGCATTGCGAATAGTGCTGTGTCTCTTTGTGTGCATCTTTGTCACTATGTATGTACTATAAAAAAATATTATACATGGTTTGAAATAATTATGTGTTTCAAAAATCCCGGTGATGTGTACAGCATTCTTCATGGTATTTTTTTTTTGTCGATTTAAGATGCTTCAGATTGCATAAAGTGTGAAACTTTTATGTGTTTGAAACAACATGCTGAGGATCTTTGAATCGTCGTTGTTAAATAAAAGATGTTCAGCATAAACATTCTGACGCATTCTTGATGTATATTTGGCAAGGAAAATGAAAAATGTGATACAGTATATCACTCAGAATAGTTAAGCGATATGCATTTTGTAATTTCTGCAAATTTCCCAAACTGTGGTAAAGATTTCGGACATAATAAAAGTTGGGATTGGTAATGTTAGCCAGAACATTGGAAGAGAATCAAAAGTTGATTGTGAACTAGCCATCTCGTTTTTTTTAATTGGTTTCAGTTTTTATTTAAACTTCTGAAAATTTATTACTGAACATTTAATGGATTTAAGATGGATGATTGTTCAACATAAATCTTATGGATATCTATCATTTCAGTGAGGAAGTATAACTTCTAGTTACTCTAAAAACTTGGTTTTTAACAGAAGATTTGTTTCTTAATTCCATTTTTTTCATATAAACTTGCGAACACTCACCGAATTCGTTTAGTAGTAAGTAGTAAATTCTATTAAAAATAAAGCAGCACTGTAGCTTGTAATGTTGGGTACTGTAATATGTAATTCAAAGTTATGTTTAAGCTAAAATTTTATATTAGAGAAGCTTAAACGAAATCAAATTCATCATGTGCAGATTGGGGAAGAAAATTGGTTGGAAATCTACAAAATTTTCCTCATCTCAAAGTGGAACGGAATCGATTTAACGCAATCTAGGGCCGTGTTTATCCCTGACGATAATTTAAAAATATGTGATGGTATTACTTGGGTCATTTGAGTCATCTTATTTGATGTCCCCATCAGATCGTAAATAGGCATGACATTTATGTTGAACTAAACACTTGAGTTGTCTCAATGTTTCAGAATCGAACATTACATGGAAGCATTGTTTTAGCTCTCTTTTCTCTCTTTTTGATTACCTGTCGAAACTATCACTTGTATTGTTAAAAAGAGCAAATTGAAAGTCATTAAAAAGATTATTGTTACAGGCGTTAAATTTTACTTTAAAAATGGTATTAGCTGACTTAGGTCGAAAAATTCGTAATGCAATTAGTAAACTTGGACAAGCAACGATCATCAATGAAGATGAACTCAATGCAATGCTCAAAGAAGTTTGTGCGGCACTGCTTGAAGCCGATGTTAATATACGACTCGTTAAACAGTTAAAAGACCAATGTCAAGTAAGTTCCTAATGATAATTTTTGGAAATTTTGAAGTATGCTTTTTTAACTCTTACTAACAAGAATGTCAAGTAAATTCTCAACGATAATTTTTCAAAGTTTTGAAAACATGCTTTTTTTAATTCTTACTAATAAAAACAATCCTGAAGAACTCGAGATATTGAAAAATGGTCATAACTCACTTGACACTTCGAACATTGCTGACAGGCTATAAGTTCAAGCCACAAACTTTTGGTATTGTAAAATGTAAAGGTGTGTGATTTTTAGATAGGAAAGTCTCTTTATCAGCAAAGTTTCTTTTTTAGCCAGGACTAAGAATTTATATAAAATTTAAGTCTGGTAACTGCGAAAATTAAATGTTCTGAAAAATTATCCGGTTTTTATGAATAATAAATATGATTTCAAAAAATTAATGAAATTATTATCATTTTCCGATGTTTTTCCTATTTTTTTTTCGTAGAAAGACGTTGGATTTCGATGAAATGGCAGGTGGTGTTAACAAGAGACGATTGATTCAGCGTTGTGTTTTCACTGAATTAATGAAATTGGTCGATCCAGGAGTGAAACCTTTCCAACCTACGAAAGGAAAACCGAATATTTTTATGTTTGTTGGTCTGCAGGGATCTGGTAAAACCACCACTTGTACTAAGGTTTATTCGTATTTCATTAAAGGAAATTTTTTTTTTTTATATTATGACTAGCGCGTTGCGTCTCTGAAGAAAATCTTAATTGTGTTTAAGGTTTCATTTGTCCTTAATTCTAATTCGTACTAGTCTAAGAATTTTCAGTTGGCATACTATTACCAAAAAAAAGGTTGGAAAACATGTTTGATTTGTGCTGATACTTTCCGTGCAGGTGCATTTGATCAACTAAAGCAAAATGCTACAAAAGCAAGGATACCGTTTTATGGAAGGCTAGTTTTTTTTATGATATTCGGTTATTTATTTTTTATGTATAGTATGAAAATTCTTGAACTAAATTTCAGACTACTTATACATACCGGAGCAAGGTGCATCTGACTCGATCATCAATGAAATCATAACTGATAATTTCTTAGTTTATTTAAAATTTTGTTTCGATTGATGTAATAATAAATTAGGACTTTTGTAGCTTATTACTGAATTTTTATTGAATTAGTTCAGTTTTTTAGTTATACTGAAATGGATCCAGTTACGATAGCTGCAAATGGTGTCGATAAATTCAAAGAAGATGGATTCGAAATTATTATAGTAGATACTTCTGGTCGACATAAACAAGAAGCTTCGCTTTTCGAAGAAATGTTGCAAGTGTCGAATGCGGTGGTAATTTTTGATTCATGTAAATAGTGTAATTAAAATTCCATAAAAAAAATAGTAGACATATACGATGAAATGGGAAAGTCAGAACAAGATTACTAACATCAAAAATGTGGTAATGAAAGTACGAGTAATACGCTAAATTTAGATATCATGCTTGACTTTTTTGTATTTTAACCTTCTTAATAAAATTTTTTTTCCAATATAATATAAGAAAAGAAAAATTTAGTATCGCTGCAGTTTTGACTTGTAATATGAAATTCTACTTTAAATTTAATTGAATTCAAGTGATAATTGCATTGTAACATCTTTTTATTCCAGAACCCGAGCAATATAGTTTTCGTTATGGATGCTTCAATTGGGCAAGCATGTGAAGCTCAGGCTCGTGCTTTCAGTGAAACTGTTGATGTTGGCTCCGTGATCATCACCAAACTAGATAGTCATGCTAAAGGAGGTGGAGCGCTTTCAGCGTAGGTTTAAATGGGTTTTTTTTAAATGAAACTTCAAGCTTTTTTTTTGTAATTTACCCCGAAGAGACTTTTTTTATTACAGTGTGGCTGCAACACATTCACCTATTATATTCATTGGTACTGGCGAACATATTGATGATTTTGAGCCATTTGAAGTGAAACCTTTCGTACAGAAATTATTAGGTATGGGAGATATCGAAGGTCTTGTAAAAAAAGTCAATGAAATTGGTATCGAAGATAATGAAGAGCTTATCAAAAGATTGAAACACGGTACGTTTGATTCTTTAGATTTATGACTGTCCAGCAAGTTTTTTGCAGTAACATAATGCATTTGAATATATTGTGAATATAGGGATTCATGATTGAAGTTAGATGGTCCGACATTGACAATCATAACATTTTCAAAACTGGATTTTTTTGCAATAACATAATGCATTTGAGTACACTGTGAATATAGGGATTCATGATTGAAGTTAGGTAGTCCGACATTGACAATTATCATATTTTCAAAATTGGATTACGATCTCGTATGCATAATAAAAAACTTCATGTTCGATATTCGAGTCTAATTCGGATCCAATAACTTTGGACTGCATAATGTTATCTTAAAACGTTTTCATTTATTTTCTTATACGTATTTCTTTTATCGAAAAGATTTATTTCAGGCATGTTCACATTACGTGATATGTACGAACAATTCCAAAATATCATGAAAATGGGTCCATTCAATCAAATCATGGTTTGCATTTGTTTTTTGATGAAATTTAAAAATTTTTTAGTTTCAAATTACAATCTGCAAAACGCAAAATGAGTAATATTAATTCTTTCATTAATCTTCAGAGTATGATCCCGGGATTTGGACCAGATTTTATGTCTAAAGGTAACGAACAAGAATCACAATCTAGACTCAAAAAATTGATGACTATTATGGACAGCATGTCCGATGCAGGTTATTTTCATCAGGATGAACTTAATTCAATCTTTTTTGGTGCTTTAAATTATTAGAAATTAAATTGAATTAGGTTAAAGGAATAAGGATATTAATGCAATGTGTCATTCAGATTGAAGAGGTAAGAAAGCTTAAAGAGAAGATGAGTTTAGTGAATTGCTTTCCTCACCTTATTATCGGAATAAGATTCACACTTTTGCCTCTGCATTGATATCATAAGTTTTCTTCCAGAACTAGACCACCCAAAAGCGAATGATTTGTTTTCAAAAGAGCCTGGTCGAGTTCAACGCGTAGCGCGTGGAAGTGGAACGGCAACAAGTGAAGTAAAAGAATTACTGACACAGTATAAGAATTTGCTGATATGGTGAAAAAGATGGCAGTATGAAAGGCCTCTTTAAGGTAGTTTCTCAAACCATTTTTATTTAATGAATTATTTTCTTCACTTTCAGGTATCTAAATAATATGTATATGTAGTATGTATACCTAATCCAGGCCATCAAGGGCATATTTAAATAATTGCATAAAACGGCCACGGTTTTGAATGCCTACTTGATTCATTATTTGTCTTCTCAGGTTTTCCACTGTGACGATTATCCATTATAATGACATATATGCAAATAAATCAATAATATATATATGTATAATTTATAATAATTGCAAAAAACAAAGTTACTGTTTGGAACTTCTCGCGATTTTGTACAATTATTTGAGCATGTCTTCGGATTTTAGATTATTAATTATTCCATCAAAATTGAAAGCCATAATATATTAGCAAATTAGTTCACTATGGTTTTTGTTGTACAGATTATGTATTAAAATAAAGGCATTCATTGTTTTTGCTGTTTCATTTTCTTAGAAAAAATTACGACTTTCTCTTGTTGAAGTTACTACTCGGGTTTAACTGATTATTTATCTGCTTATCTTATTTATTATTATTTACTATTGCAGAATGGTGATATGAATACCAAAAACATCAACCCATCACAACTACAAAAGCTTAATCAACAAATGGCAAAAATGATGGATCCACGAGTGCTGCAGCAAATGGGTGGTATGGGTGGTTTGCAAAACATGATGAAACAGTTACAAGGAGCCTCTTCTTCCTTAGGCAGTCGTCGAAATAACTGATATGTCTACCTCATAGTATTTTAAAATTATTAGGCTATAGTTTTGAGCTCAGTAAGACTGAAATATTGGCTTATGAGATATTATATAATGTTTTGAAATTTTTTATGTCTTTTTTGGAAACCTTGTAAATATTTTCATATAGTTGCAAATCCGTTGTTCAATCATTTTTTGCTGTAATGTATTTCCAGTATACAAATATGGATAGTGTTTTAGAAATCTTTAGGGTTTGAAAATCTATTTTTTAATGACTTGCTGTCATGAAACTTTGTTTGAAAAGAATATTAAATTTTATGAGGAAGACAGGACAATTTGCTGGGAATCGTTAGTATGAGTTGAACATCGAACATTAGTGGATTTTTTTCAGAATCTTTCTTGTTTTCAGGTGTTTGTGCATTTAAATCCTTTCACAGTTTCTTGGAGACTTTTGAAGAAAAATCATTAGTTTTTGGTGTTTTTTTGAATTGTTATTCCTCATTTATAAAAGCTGAAATTTTCTGAACAAAATGTTGAAACTCTTTTTCTTTATTGAGTTTTTTCTGTAGGATGAATTTGAACAAATTATTTTTTCATTTATTTGGAAAATAAATGAAAGATTCTATACTTCATTTGAAGCGTTTTTTGATAATGAGATATTTGACAGTGATTGTAATGTTATGAACAATCCCAAACGATAAAAAGATATCTTCAAAACGTTGATGAATTGTACTATCCGAAATATCACAATTTTACTAATTGTGCAATTTAACGCCTTGGTCATGCTGGTGCCTGAATTAATGAATCAAACAATAATATGTTGAGGAGGTCCCGATGATTGCAGTAGTAATTAATATTACTAGCAATTATTCAAATTAAATGTTTGGATATCGATACTTTAATAATACGGGTTTATTTGCGCATTACATTAAAACTCATAAAATCTCAATTTCTCCATTATTCTATTTTATAAGTAAGTATAAGATTATTCATAGTTTGTCGGACTGAGAAATCTGGGATGTTTATTCCCATATTCTTTGGGATTTCTCAGATCGTGCTTGTGTCATGTTCTAGTAATATTGGTTAGCTCTGCTAATATTTCCATAGGATTCTGACTTTTTAAAAAAAGAAGCATAAGTGCTCGTCGGCATCGATTTCTTGCGTGCTTCTTAATACTGCTGCCACTGGCAAAATGCACATTTCGTTACGATGCATGGCATTTTTTTCCTCTCTCCATCATTTTTCATCTCATTGCTTCCTCATTCAAATATGATTTGATTTTCTTTTATCTAAACTTTTAGTGAGTTCCTACAAGGCTTTTTTGATGTTTCTCAGCAATAATTTCATTTCAATTTCGTTTATTTCTATCTAAAAAAAAGAATGGGCAGTTTTCTTCTTCATCTCAGTTTTATGACAACAATTCTGATTCTCGGGAATGATTAGAATGGAGGAGTACTGAAAAGTTTCAACGATTGTTTTAGCAGTACTACAAATGATATGATTAATGATATTGTTATGTCGAATTTATGCTTCTAGTTATGAATGTTACTTGTATGAACAAACTTGATTTTCAGCATTGAAATCATCAATTGTTTGTACAAAATGTAATAAAACAATTATTAATTGCAAAACTTGATAATTGTGTCGTGGAAGTGGATGGATATAATGAAAGAAGCTGATATATACAGTTTGAGTTAAAATGATGCATTAAAATTGAGTTTGTTGCCTTAAAACATCAGAAATATTCGTTGGTACATATTTGTTGATGGGTTTAGTGTAATTGAGCTTCTAACTTTTGAATGCAATAATTTTTACAATAATTTAAAAGAACTTTTTTTGACAAATTTTTTATCCGGATTTATTTCTTGAAGAAATAACTGCAAGATTTTAATAGTTTTAATTTAAGAACAATATTGCTAGGAAAGAAAACTACAGTTAAAAGAAAACTTTTGCTACAGTTAATATTTCATTTTTGATGAAGGATGATGACATCGAGTGCAGTACCGTTATAAATAAATCGTAACGTTCATATGTAAAATTATCTGTATTAGATTACGACTAATTTATACTATTTATTCAGTATGATTAATTTTACAACTGATACCTGTCTAATTTTACAACTGGTACCTGTCTCATTGGTATATCATCATTATTAATTAAGTGTGTAGTGTTTTATAAAGAATGAAATGTTAGTTTTAATTCCACATTCCAGTTTTATTACAGAATTTTTAGCTAGAACATTTATTCTAGGTCAGGGTGCTGAAATGGTAAACATATCAATCATATTGATTATTTCAACATCAAATATCAACTTTCATTAAACAGCACATAGCATTGTGAATGAATAATGAAGAGTATATTAGTTACAGGGAATGACTAAGCCAATGAAGAAGATTCTTCTTTACCTCTGAAGTTACTCGCATGACAAATGCGCGAAATTTTAATTGCATCAAGGTTATCATGGATGCATCAAGATCGTTAATTTCACTCAATTTTGACTAAAATATGTTTGTGCGTGTGTGTGTGTGTTTTATGTATATTTGTGTGTATGTATGTATATATGTATGTGTATGTGCGTGTGTGTGCATGTGTGTGTTTGTGTGTGTGTATGGGGAGTGTGTGGAATATGTGACAGTTGCGATGTACATGCCATCAACTGAAGATCGATGTTGAGGGCACTGATCGCTGCAATGACGGATGTTTGCTACTACAACCTGACAGAGGCATTTTACAATTGCTTATATTTTTTCCGGATATTTCAGCTCATTTTTTTCGATAGCTTTAAAGTTTGATCGACTTGGAAATTTAATCAGAATTTGAAAAAGTATTCAAATGCTGATGAAGTTGAGACAGCTGACGACTAGTATATTAATAAATTGGCCAATTTGTAGTAATATACTTTCCTCGTTTATCTGAAATCTTCCGAAGTAGTCTATGCTAAGTATCATTTATAGAAATATTTTTTCTACTTAGTTTGAAATCATCCGGAATAGTTTTTGATAAATATACTCAAATTTCGCTCTTACAACAGGGATGAATTTTCAAATTAAGTTTGTTAAAACAACCTGAATAAAACTCCCACAATGTGTAATTTTTTTTCACGAAGGAACTTTCAAAATTGAATAGGAAGCGTTTAGTGAGTTAATTATTCGTGAGTTATTTCAATTAATTATTTAATTGAAATAGGAGAAAAAAGGAGAGCAAAAGAGAGAGAGAGAGAAAAGTGACGAGAAAGGAAAACAAAAGAATGCTCTATAATTTTGATGAATCATTGCATTGTTTACATTATATTCATTGCATGACGATTATTCAATTAGTTTTCTATTACTTAATTCAGAAAAGTTGTCTATTTTGACGTAAAATTTAAATATAATAGGCTGTTTTAGTTTATTAGGATTTTAACCTTCAAGCAGTTCAATTTCGATAATTTGCATAGTTAATTAAATGCAGACATATATATGTAAGGTATAACAATAGCATTTCATATAGTCAACCACATACCATACAACCTTGAACAATGACATTTACTGAAATTATATACCGGAGTTTGATTTTTGTTCTTCTTAAATTAATTCATCAAATATTCGATCAAATACTTCTCTGTCTATCGTGATTGATATGTTTGCCCATAGCCAATTCTTTTGTATATTCAGTGTTCATGAATGTAGTAGGTATACATAATATTATCGTGTGATTATTTATCATTACGTAGGTTAAAAGTAGCAATATATTCCGATGATCAATAATCGCACACATATATATTAGGCATACGCATATTTATGGATTTCAGAATCACCGATATTTTGTCAAGCAAAATTCATTTTCTTCGCCTTTTTTTTTCCTGGAATTTCAATATTTCGAACTTCGCGATTTCCCTGAATAGCAGTTTCTTTTCAATCACTTAACATTCGATATATAACAAATGATTGTGATAGAAATTTCAATACATGCTGATAAACTGATAATGTTCCAAAATGTTTCAGTATATGATACATAGTAATGGATGATGATAATATCTTCGAGAGGATACTACCAATCTCTATTCACATAATATATGCATGGCGTATTTCCGATAACTAACATAGTTATATTCTAATGCTTCCTCTTATGAATCCTTAAACTGAAAATTTGCATTTCATTTCTGATAGTTGTGACCATCATCATCATCATCGTCGTCATCATCATCATTATTATTATTATTATTATTATTATTATTATTCAGGGAAAATGTCATTACTACCAGTGAAAAATTTATCTGGTTCATTACCTGTTTTATTTATTGAAGCACGTCTTCAAGGGCCACCTGAAATCATGTTATCTCAAATGGGTATTTCAGTTGATGCCGACAACTACAACATCGCTTTGCTTAGTAAGTTGTTTGTTTTTACATTCTCGATTTTTGAAATTAGAAAGGTTTGGAAATAGAAACCAACGAATCTATAATTCATTAGGCAGGTAAAATATATTAAGATTAAGCTTTTAGACGAGAATTGCAGAAATATTAGGATGAGGAAATAAGTAAGAAGATCAATAAATAGCTAAGCTAGTCAAGACGATTTATCCAAATTTAAATATAACTCCGAATACTTGATTATCTAAATTTATATTTCACTTTTCCGTTCCAATACATTGAATTCATTTTTTGTTTTACCATTTCATTGAACGAAAATGAACCAAATTTTCCGCGTGATTTAATTATTTCGTAAGCTGATATTATTTCTATCCAACGAAATGACGTAATATTTTCATACAATCAACATTTTATCACAGTTCACGAAAAGGCATTTTCATACGCTAAAATCATGTTAAGGATTAAAATTTTATTTAAAATAGGGAAAAATTTGATAATGTAAATAGAAAATTCTGATTTTAAAGCTTCATAATATCACTACGAAACCCGATATTTATTTTGCAAATTTAATAATAGTACTGTTTGATCAATGCAATCGATCAGAAATCTTCCTTTTCTAAATAATTCTTTTGAATGGAATCGATTTTTTTTTATTATAATGGATTGATTGGTTTTGCATAAAATTTGTATAATATTATCTGAAAAAATCTGAAAATAATGTTGTTTAGCATCTTTGAATCCATTAATATTTCGCAGTTGATTTAAGTAGGACTGAATAATTTTGTCTTCAATAAATTGCAAATACTGAAGATGAAGTAACTAAATGAAAATTCATCTATGATTTTTGCTGTCGAAATGAAAAGACCAGCTAATTTCTTTATTGATAAATGCTTTTAATTTTTTTAAATCAATATTTTGCTTGTTTTCAGGTCCATAAAATATGACTTAATTGCTGAGCTGATGTTGAAATATCATTGAAAAGTAAATTTGAACTGAAATTTTATTTGAAAGATAGACGATTGAATAGTTTTGAAATACTTCCTGTAAAATTTGTTGTTATCGGTGGAACATACAAAATTATGTTTTCGATTTATAATAGCATTTTTAAATTAAATAGTTAGGAATTTATTTCTTGTTATATAGCACTGCAAAAACAAATAAAAAAAATAGTGAGTGAGTGATGATAGATCAAAAAAACTTTAATTTACTTATAGCTTCTTTATAAGTATACAAAAGAAGAGTTTGCAGACGAATTTAGAATTCAAATAAATTGAAAGATTAATTAATTAAATCAGCAAAAATTTTAAAAATTAGCTAATAATAAAAGTAACGAAATCTTGTATAGGGATAGAAAAGATCATAATTAAATCATTAAAATATAACTTGTCTTCTTAACTAATTTAAAATTTAAACTCTGAATTATCGATTCAAGACCTGCAGTTACTAATTGGGATATATCATGTGAGAACTATAGAATGGCGTGGGAACGTTCCTAGACACAACACACCAGTAGAAAAACCAAGGGGCCAGGAAAAATGGTGAATCCTAAACATTTTCCTGTTTGATTCTGTTAGAGTTAGGGTATGATTATCTCTAAATGATATCTTTTTATTTTTCTACTGTCGTTTAATATAGTTTAGTCATACAAAATAATTTTACAAAAATTGCAACTTAATCACTTGCAACGATAGATGTTGCATCACCACATTGCAAAAGTTTGTTGCTTTGGAAAAAAGTTTCCAAGCAACAAACTTGATAAAAAAAATACGATTCTTGGAAATAGATTTTCGTTTTTAAAATCTGTGATAGTTTATATCTTATAAAATTTAAACATTTTTAAAAAATTTAAACAAAGTACAAGTTAATGAAGATGACAATTTAGTGATAAAAGAAGGTGGTAGGACAGTTCAGTCAGTAATAAAAGGCAATGTGTCATTGCAGTATTAAAAAAAATACAATAAATTTTAATTATTTTATTTTCTTTTTTAATCATTTAGTAGTTCATTTTTTATTTCATCAATCCTTAGTTTTTTTTTTTGATAAACAATTTTGTTGGAGAAAGAAGAATCATTTTGATTGCTTTAAAGTTTCTAATTTATTTCTCGGGGAGTTTTGTTTTGCATAGGAATTTGGTTATAATTTTTGAGAAATGGATATAATAACTCGAAAGCATAGCTCGAATAATGAATGCTAAATATTTTGTATTTAAAAATCAATCAATAATTCTCTCAGCGCAGATTTCTTGTATATAATGATCAGTCAATAATATACATAGCCATAGACAAAACATGCTGTGTATGCTTTTGATCCAGAAAATGTTTGCTAAAAAAATTTTTTATATCATCAGGATTCTTCAGTAATAACTTCACATCAGACATATAATCTGAATTAAAAGGCCCTCTCTTCTTTCGACTTATTGTTCTATGAGATAATTCTATGCACTCATTACAAATAAACACTTTTAAATCATAAATTAGTGATCAATTTATCTACTTCGTTTTGCGTTTTGTTGCAAAATGAACAACGGTCAAAATCATTATTGTTACCCATTCATTAATTCTTTCATCATTAATATTTTAAAATCAACCAAATGAAGTATTTTGTTATGTGATGAAGTAAGCGATATTGATAATTAAAAAAGGAAAAAAAAGATTTTTAATTGTTTATTCTTTCTGAAAAGTATAATTTTAATTAGAAAAGTATTATTTTTTTAATTGGGGCCAAATATCCAGCAATGATCAAAGAGGTGCCATTTATTGCGGCTGTTTATGAAAATGAGATTAGAAATGTCACAACATTTTCTTACTAATTTAAAATTAAAGAAAAGATTTCTGTTATAATAAACTCAATTTAGTAAAAGCAATGATTAATATTCATATCAAAAATACTATGACATATTATTCCTCACAGTGATAAAGGTATCGTTTCTCGGGGAAATTAATTTATTCTCAAATTCCACTAGGAAGTGAACTTCCATCTCATGAAGTCATCAAAACTTACTTTTTTTTAATAAATTTTTCTATTTTCTTCTAGGGATTTATGAATTTTTTTTAAATGTCGTACGTATGAAATAGTGGTCGAATGAATTCTTGAAAGAAAATTAAAAAATCACTTATTTCACAATCTTTCTTGACTATTTCTTAAATTATCGTGTCCTTCATATAAAATTTTTATTTTCGCTTAATCATTTGGTCTTTTTCTTTTTTTGATTTATTCCTTTTTGCTTTGTAAAATAAAATCAAAAATTATTTTTCTAAGATGAAATGGGATTAATAAACTAAAAAAAAATCAATAAACTCGTCTATTTTACAATTGTTGACATTCTATTGAGATAAGAAGAGAGAGAAGGAAATGTAATGCTCAAATTAGTTTAATATATCTATATTCCGAAATTGGCAAGGTACTTCTCTTACTATTAAATCTAAGTGAAAATTAAGAAGCAAAGCATAAATACCAAAGCATGAGTACATATATTTTAAATTATCACATCATTAAATGCGACCTTATCAAGTCAGAACAAAGCTAGCTAGCTAATCTTTCCCTATAGATACTGCGCTTAGAGTAAAACATAGATTTTTATCGAACGAATTTAGTTCTTTGTTTCATAAATCAAATTCTAGTTCGCACAAGCGGTGTTTTATTGGTTGCTTCGGTTGGTTCATATGTGATGTATCGAGTATGTACACGTTTACTAGGAAGGAATTTCATTTGGACAATTCTGGAACAAGCACGCTTTGATTTACTTGCTCGTAGTGAGATGTATTTGCTGAATTCGAGAATGGTTAGTCTTAGATTTAGTTAAGATATGAAATTTCTCGAATTACAAAACTTTATATTATTTAAACTCATCAATTTAAATTATTTCACTTATCATCATTTTGGATTAACAATATCTAATAGTTGTAGTTCTTTAACAATTTTTTTAACATTTATTTTGATTATTTTGAGCTATTTTCATTATCATTATCAGTTCTGAAATGAGACTAGCACTGTTATTCCAATTCCAGTCAATTCCGATTAGTTTTGAACAGGAAAGCGAAAAATCATCTATTGTATCTTTAAAATTTAAATTATATAAATAAATTTGGAGAATTTAGATACATTATTCTCATACTTTGTTCTTAAAATATCGAAACGAAATTTTCTTCCAGATTCTACAGAATATTTTTTCAGTCGTATGTAATCAACGACAAATACGATAATTGTTGCTTAGCGGAATTAATAGATGATAAAGAAAGTGATTGCAACAGTCACACACTTGCAACAGTACTATCCTCGGCATGCTTTTTTATGAATATGAATTAAATTATGAATATTAATACATTGAATTATGGATTTAAATTATGAATATTTATATGTTCAATTAATTATTAGGCGTAATACTTCATATTAATATATGTAACTGAAATGAATTGCATCTATTCAGGATTACTTGAGACGAACAGAACAATTTTACAAAGACTCAACTGAAAGTTCGAAAAAGCGATTAGAGATAACTTGGAGGCAGTAAGTTTCCTGACTATATTTTCAAATATATGTTAGAAAAAACTATTTGAATAATTGTAAAAAAGAAATAATTTGTGGAACAATTCTCGCGTGTTTTTCATTAGACAGTATCGTTTACTTGACTTTCCTTTCTCAGTTAGACTAATATTGATTCGTGGCAAGACGACTGCTTTAAGTATCTTCTTAAAACTGCATTTCAGACATATATCTCTTCCTTAATTTTTATTTTCTTCAGCTTTTTACTCGTCGTTTTTTCCTCATAGAGAAAGCTTGATGGATCATGTTCTATTAAAAATTTAAAAAAATATATTATTTACTAACTTTTCAGTCCGAGACACTCAACGAGTTTGACCTCACAAAATTCTCTTAATAAGGACTTCACTTCAAGTGGAAAGTCAGCTTCGTTACATCTACTTTGGGATGACCCACAATGGGATGAGGAAACTGATTTCTCTTTTTATGGTACTCATTTATCTTATTTTAATAGCTTTAAGTAATTCTAATTAGTAATTTCTTTTTGAGGAGTTAATAATGAATTTAATTTTTTTTACTTATTGTTCGCCCTATTCTTCAAAATAAAAATGGAAATTCTTGTTTAAAAGACAATCTGCGGTTAAAGGATAACAAGAAAGATAAGATTGCTTGCCAAATATCATATAAGTGAGGTGATCATATGAAACTAAACATGTCAACATCGATTAAGTCTTAGTGATTTATAAATTGAAAAATATTCTATTCTTCAAGTAGCAATTCCGCTCTTGAATACCTAATCAGTAATTCCCTTTTTGAGATGAGATTTAATAATGAATTTAATTTAAAAAGAATTACTAATTAGTTATCCAAGAGCTAAGCTGCTGTTTGAAGAATAGAATATTTTTCAATTTACAATTTAATCAAGATTTCATCCCTTCATTTGTATAACTGATTTTCGAGAAGAAATAGTGCTGAAGTTATTGAGGGTCGATCTTTACTTTTTTAAAGGTAAGTTCGAAGAAATTAAAGTATGGCGAATCATCTACGTGAAATAATCATGAGTAAGGTTCAATTTGAAAACTTCGAACTTAAAGTTAATGTATTTCTAGTACATCGTGGTGAATATTCAGCATCATCCGATATTTCGGATATGACCGAATTTCGAGCTGCTAAAGAATTATTTGAAGAATCGAATGATTATTGCAGAATCAATAAAGAAGACCAAAAAAATCACGAAAATGTAATTATGTACATTTAGATTTTATGATGCTTCAGAAATTTTGGTTCGATTTTTAAAATTAGTCGAAGGCCAATTGAATTCCAGTGGATTCTGCCAAGTTTCTTGCTACCTTTATTTTTATTTCTTGCCTTGCAATTATTTCTTTTAAAGTATTTGACATATTATGGATAGAATTTGCTACGATAATGAAATGAGGAAAAATTGAATTGAGTTCTAGAAACTTTTGAATACTTTTGAATAAACTTTTATGACTACATTTTCTTGTTACTGGTCTGTAGCCTGTGACATGTTGTTTCTTGAAATCTCCTGATAATTTATTTTCTAACATAGATTTTATCAAATATTTTATTTCTTGATTTCGTAAACTTTCAGTCAAGTCGAGAAGGGAGAAGTATTGATTTGGATACTAATGATTTCATCCAAAAAAGCTGTATGATCGATTCTAAACATCTTTATCAGATTACTGCTGGGTAAATTCGTTATCTTCGCATGATCGTTCAGACTTAAAAATTCTTCTTTCGTGAAATTTTACTGGTCAAAAGTAAGAAGCCGATTAGTAGAAATTCTTTTTGCAAGCTGACATAATTCTTGAGTTTAAATCAGGAATTATCTTACAGATTTATAACTCGCACTAATAGTATATCAATATCGAGTGAACGTAGTTCTCAATCATTTCTCTCTCTTAGGCAACGACTTGTTACTAATCGACCATCAGGTGGGTAAGTGATTATTAGTCCTTGTTTTAAATTTGAAGATCGTGCTTTATAATAAATCGAATTTGATCGAAGAGACACAGGAAATATCTAATTATTCCGAAATTGCAATGTCAGAGAGTACATGATAATATCATAAGTATAATAATATTCATCAATTAATTTATTATATTAGTTTATTAAAGTACATAGCTTAAAAAATGATGGCTGAAAGTTTCAGGCTACTTGAATTGATACAATCATCCACTACATCACCAATAATATCAACAGATCATTTGATGACGTCAATGACTGATAGTGGAATTAGCAAGGGAACCAATTCAACATATAATTTACAATCGTTTGTTAGGTTATCCATTTTAATCATTGTTCTGTTAAAATCGATGATATTTGATGGCAAAAAATATAGTGATCGAAAAAGAAAGAAGCTATGGCTATGATTATGAAGGATCGTATCGGTTAATAACTAATGAAAAGTTGAAACAATAATTTGAGATTACTGCGTTAGCATAAATGGTCCGTGCTTATAATATCCTAAAGAGGAAGGCAGTTATTTTGTTTGTCTTGACTTTTGACCTCTTATTCTACTTCAAAATCTATCATATCAGATGATCACCAAGATTCAGGTTAGCTAAGAATCAACAAAACTTGGAATGGTAATAACTCTGATTCTAATCTCATTTTTTTAGTTGACGAGGATTATCTTATTGGAACATACTTCTACAGATCAGTTTGTCTATTATTCACTGTTATAAAATAATTATTACTTTATGTCTTTTCAAAGTGAAAATATGTATTGTATCAATATAGATCGATTGATTATAGATCAATTGATGCAAATTGTAATTTTGGGGCAGAAATATTCTCGAGCGAAGATAATGCTCTCGACATGATGATGCCCCTCACATTGGCGATAAATAAAAATTCTATTATTGGGTAAAGTTTGCTCAAATTTCAGAGATTAATGAATACTCATTGAAGCGAAAAATGAATAGCTTTAAACAAAAAAAATGGAAAAGAAATATGTAAATAAATTCAAACTGATCTTAGACATATATTTTAATTAATGTCTAATTAGCGGTTAGGTTCAAAGAAGCAGCATATTATAAGCCTTATTTTGAGAAAAGAATATTTGACACGAAAAGCTTGTAGCTGCATTAGAAACAGGAAAGGCGCCATATTGAGTTTCCGATATTTCCAGTAAATATCATGTAAGCAAAGAGAACTAGCATTCGACCAAGAAGCCAGTGATTTGATAAATCCGAATAATCTTGGTCTTTGTCGTATGGATAATTTTATGTTAGGAAATTCAGAAAGGTTAATATCTAAATCACGAAATATTGATTAAGTAAGAAGAATTATTGATGTTCATTTTTAAAATTTCCGAAAAAGTTTCATTCGGTTCATAATAAGCGATAACTCAATTATTAGCGGTTACAATGGGAATAAACTGTAAATTGAAGTATAAATTGTTTTTAGTACTATAAGATTTTATTGTGATATCGCAAAGTATTGGTATTAAGCATAAAATACTGAATATAGCCATTTGATATTTTTAAGGCGGAATAATTTAAATTTGATCAGTGACGATCGTTGCTCAGCGGTCCCATTTGTCCAAAGTGTGGAATGGTTCGAGGATGATTATTGTCCGTTTTCCGCAAGTCAAGAATTGCGAGAACCATTGGAAACAGGAATAGATGATCCATTAGCTGCATGCTTCAGCGGCGTAAGCTATAATCAGGTATTTCCTATCAGATCAATTGTAAATTATTCCCTAAATGTTTTTTTTTTTTTTTTTCAGTATTTTAGTGATAAAATGTTTATCAGAAGAACTCTGGTTTTTAATAAGAAGTTTGCTGTAGAAAATAACATCTTTTTTGAAATGTGGCGAGCGATCGGTACCGACTACTTTTTGCATGCAAAATAATATAGTTCGAAGTTTTAACTTTCTTCATAATTCAATTTGTCATGATTTTTTGCCGAGTATTGGAAAACTTTTCTTTCACAGCTTTTTGTGCTACTATATATTCTTGAAATAATGCAAGAATAGAAAAGGTAAAGAACATGTCGACATTAATAAGAAATCCACAGTAATAAAAAAAAAGTTATATCTAAAAGCTTGGATCAAATAAATAAGAAATATCTATCTTCTGTTAATCTCGAAAGATCAAATGGTGGATGGATGATGAAAGAAATTTGTCAGGCATCATTTAAATAAAACTATAGAGCAGAAAATGTCCAGTTTTCGTTAAAAAATTAGTATGTATGTGTTTCACTTCAAAGAATTCTCATATGTCATAGATGAGTTCCTTGGAGCTATTCATTAATAATCAATATTTGTAGTTTGAACTAGACTATTTTAGTTATGTTCGATCAATTCGGAAAATAGGCAAAAACATTTTTACGAAGTTACACGAGACTTAATGGCTTGGGCAAGAGATCAGTTTGCTCCTAAATCTCATCAATTAAAGGTATATGGAACTTGAATTTATAAATTTTAGAGATTTTCGAGACCAAAATGAAATTGTTGGATTGAATACATTGATTTAAGTTCCTCTAATTCCATAGTTTCATCAATTTCCAATCAAAGAAGAACGAAAATCATACGAGTAATTACTCGTTGAAAATTGCTTATCACCAACAAAGATGGGGAGAAAGGAAAAAAAAGGCATAATTACTGTAAAAATAAAAAATAACTTCTCCCTAATTCCATTTTTATTTCCATAAAATTAAACTGATTTCTTTTTAAATAAAATATTTTAGGCTCTTCAGTCGTTGTATATATCACGTCATTGTTGGCGAAAGATAGGATTAAAGCGAAGCTCAAATTGTTCGGAACAATTCCTCAATTCTCTTCTACATTTAATGTTCATTCGTGGAATACCGTTTTTCGGCTGCTCAGATGTATTGATCGTTATAAAGGTTTCACCTTTTAACTTTAACTTTATCTTACAGTAAGTGATTGATTTTGGTCTGGAAAATCTTTTTTTTTTTTTTATTTGAATAGCTCTCAATCAAAGAGAAATCATTCGATGTCCTGGTGAGCAATGTTTAAGAGCTCAAAAGCATTGCTCACAAGGACATCGAAAATCTGTGATTTTCTTTGCGCTAATAAGCAACATCAATTCATCTCAAGGTAATTGAGAAAACTTTCTGGTTTTCAATCAAAGATCAGCAGATGATAATATAATGGGCATTTCATTCAGCACTTTAAATATTTGTCTCCATTACTTCAATCTCAAAACATATCGAATTTATGAAAATTGAGTAATATTTTAGATCGCAACATCAAATTTATCAATTTCTGAAAATTACATTTAAATGATTGATTTTCTGTGAAATTTCTATTTTA
>SNRZ01000216.1:0-78840 GCA_008729115.1 Dirofilaria repens | reverse complement strand
TAATCAAATATATATAGATGTTATACTACTTGTTTAAAAAAAAAATCTACCATTAATATATTGAAGTTTATGTTATACATATACATAGCGTAGGTTTATCATTTTTAAATTGCAATTTAAAAATGATAATATCTTAAATTTCAGACTTATTTATTTTTAATTTTTTCCAAATTAGTATGCTCAATATGTTGTATTAAAATTCAAATTTAATTCGATCAATCACATTTTATTAATACTACTATTTGTAGTTTATGCTTTATCGCTATTTATCTATTTTTTTAACATACTATTTTTGTTTAATTTGCTTGTCATAAATATTATTCATGAAATGAAATATTTCGTGTGTATCAATTTTTTCAGATACTATCTGTGACAGATTTGTACTATTAATATCATGAATATAACAGTTCCTCTTTATCATTTTAATCATTTCAATTTTATTCATAAATTTAAAAAATTTCCAGCTTCATAGCTCGAAACAATGGATAAAAATATATATCGAACGAATGCGCTACGATAAATGAAATTGATAGCAATGATACATATTTTATCATTTATCTGTAGCCTGATATATATTTTCGCCACTCTTTTGTATGCTTCCATCATGGCTGCACCTATTCCTTATAGGACCTCTACAAATAATCTGGTTTGTTATCATCTATACTTTTTAATGATTTATAATTAATTCTCATAGGTTTAATTATAACTATTATAATAATGTTAAGATATTATGACTGATAAATGTATAAGAATATAATAAATAGTGATAAAAAATAAATCTCGCAAAAAAAAAATTACCAAATTTTTGAAATTTAGAATGAAATTTTTTTTCCAGCCAATAGGATCATTCCCACCTAATGTTTATTATCGTGATACCTATGGACTACAGCATTTAACTGATGGTTACGGAATTCCAAGAAATCATGCAGATTCCATTACAACAGTAGATCAGACGATGTAACAACGAAATCTACAGGTATATATTGAAATTTTTGTTCAAAAATGTAATAAGCTAAAATTGAGGAAGAAACAAAGTGGAATTATCTAAGTAATTAAAAGTTTAAAACAGAAAGTCAATGAAAGATTAATTGTTAGGTAAATAATCTTGTAAATATAAATATTATTTTTAATTGTAAAATCTTTAATTAAAATCGATAGAAAGCAATACAAATATGGAATATATTATTTTTAAAATATACCTGACTATGAAATTTTAACAATTCTTAACAAATAAATAAGCATATAAATTATCTTCAAAATATTATCTCATTCATTTGAACCTAATATTTCTCCATGTTAATTATAAATTCTTAAATTTTTCATGTTTTTTTTTTTTTATTTTTTACAAATCTATAAATCGAAAAAAATGTAAATAAAAAAAAAGTCGATGAATAATAAATATGTTTGATAAGTGATAAGTAATATTAATGATAAGTAATAATAATATAATGAAAAAAGTAACATTATTTTTACTTCTGAATTTCTAGAGAAAAAGAGACCAGACATTAATTTCGGATATTTTAAAATTATGAAAATTCGCGAAATTTAAATTTTTTTCGAATTTCTATTTTTCTTAAAAATCATTTCCTTCTAAGCTTCTAAGAAAATGAAATGATTAGGTATTAATTTCGGGTAATTTCAAAATTATGAAATTTTGGAAATTCGACTTTTTCTTTTTAAAAAAATTATACGATCTCATAATAATTTGCTCATTATAAACGAAATTTTCAGTACGTACAATTGCAAATATTCACAACGTATGTCAAATGAATGAAAGTTCAACATCCAAAGGAACTGTTAATTCGCCATCATTCCATGTAAATTTTGCATTAATATAAAAATTGAAAAGTTTTAAAATTGAAAAAATTTAAAAAGAAAAGATTTTTTTATTTTAAAATAAAAAATTTTGAATATTTCAAGAATTAATTGTTAGAGATAAAAATTGAGCCCAATATTTCTATTTTAATTCAACGTTTGGTTCATTTAATAGCGCCAGTTTTCTAAATTTATATGATTCAAAGATGATAGCGATAACAATAATGATAATTAAAGATGCTTATCAAAATAGGCTAAATTAGAGCATACATTTAATGTCTACGCTTCATTTAAGCAAATTTTTTAATATTAGATTTGGAAAAAAAAACAATGGTAACAAATTGATTTGAATAAATTTCAGATTGATCAAGTGGTTACAAATCAAGTTATACTAATGCAAGCACGAAACATTGCTCACACTAACTTTAGTTGCTTTTGGTGCAGCACTTCAATTGGTAAATTGTGCAATTTAATAAGTTTAAATTAAAAAAAAAATTCCGAATTTTTTTCAAATTTATTTTGGCGCAATTTTTTTAGATGATATTTGGTATCATATGTGTTTTTTATGATGGCTGCCATATTATTCGGCCGTTATTTCAAGTATCTTATTTATGTTTAATGCTTCCGCTGTATTATGCTTTATAAGATATAGGCCAACACGAACATTTCTGGTAAGATTTCAAGAAAAACAAAAGGAAAAAATTTGCATAAAAGAATGAAATTGTAGAAATTTTGATTTTTTTTTTTAAATTACAATAGTTAAAGAAGAAGAAACTTTACTCTTTTAAAAAAGCATAGAATTTTGCTAATTATTTTATTAAATAATTAATTGATTTATGAATCTTTAAATGAATCTTTAAGTATAATGAATCTTTAAGTATAATTTGTAACAATCTTTAAGTATAATTTGTAACAAATAAATAAATATATAAATTATCTTTAAAATATCACTCATTCAATTGAACCTAATATTTCTCCATGTTAATTTATAAATTCTTAAATTTTTTCATGTTTTTTTTTATTTTTTACAAATCTATAAATCGAAAAAATGTAAACAAAAAAAAAAGTCGATGAATAATATGTTTTATAAGTGATAAGTAATATTAATAATATAATAATTTCTTTATCAGTAGTCAATATTTCAGATGCTTTGTATAATGTTTACTAGTATCAGTTTTATTGTTGCTGTAACAATATTTATTTGGACAGCATATTTAATCTATGGTGAAGATAAACAAATACGAGGTCAAGGATGGTCATTTTATGAGGTTATTTAGTATTCTAATTCACCTAAAATTAGATTCATCAAATTATTTCCTTGCTTTGAAATTTAATTAATGATTTTTCGAAAATTTAAATGAATTGAAATTGAAATTTTTACGATCATATTAATTGAACTTTTATGATCCTATTCTTTTCAGGAAAATATCCTAGAGCTTAATCGAATTGTTTCCAATACACGAGTAGCTATGTACAGTTTGCATATGGTACTTTCTCCTATACAAGGTAACACATATTCAATTCTAATTTAAAAATATTAAATGAAAATGATATTTCCAAAAAAAATTTCTCCTCAAAATTTGCCTTTAAAATTGCTTAAATAATAAACAAATATGCGGAATAGATCAAATAACTCAATACTAGGTATGTCATACAGAGCTTCAATTAAATTACAAATTCCAAAATTAGTTTCGTAAATTCCAAAACTCATAATAATTTAATGAAGATATAAAAAAAAAGAAAAAAAAAGAAAGATGAAAAGATATTGATAAGAAATTAGAAAGAAGTGAGAAATGTGATAAAAAAGCGTCAATAAATTCGCCATAAAATTTTATGATTCAATACTACTGGTGTTAAAAAAAAAAAACCATCCGATATTTTCAGCATTATGCTGTGCTGGGATTTTGAGTATACTTTTCAAAAATTTACGACATATTCAAACTGATCGAATAACACGCGGCTATTTTTTCACACAACCTCTTATCGGACAACAGGTTAGTTGAAGAATTTTTTTTTTCTTCAAAACAACAAAAAAAAAAAAAACAAAAATTATTTGAATTCATTCAAAAAGTATAGCATAATTGTTATTAAAAAATATAATGCAAATTAATCCTAGAAATTATAAAAAAAAGATTTAAAAAATAAGAGAAAGTAAGTGATATAAAGTATGATAAAAATGAGGAAATGAGGGAATAAATGATATAAAAGTGATAAAAGTATAATATTTAATAAAAATTTGCAGACAGTACTTGTTCCAATTGAATTGAAACAAGTCGAAACATTTGATGAAAGTGAAATTGAAAATGCATCCGTTGGCGTACAAACAAGTGGTGGTAATCAAAGTTACAAAGATAGTTTTTGAAGTTGCGAAAAAAAAATCGAATGATAAATGTCCTTCGTCAGATTTTTTTTTTTTTTTTCATAAATCTTTTGATATTGAAAAGAATGGAAGAAAAAATTTTACGAAAAAAAAGTTTTGAAAATAAACAAATAAATATGTTTGATCTGATCATACTGAAAAAAAAAGAAAGAAATAAGACAGCTAGGAAGAAATGATATATAATTTATTAATCAATCACTTACCTCATCTTCGTTGATTATTTTCCTAAATGCAGTACTTCTTGATAATAATGTTACACGAATTTTATCCAATAATGGTCCATTTTGTCGAATCATCAAACGATGAAGAATATGTCGAGAAAATGCATGAATAAGGCCACTTCCTTCACAGCCATCAATCAAAAAATATCTTTTTCAAATTTTTAAATTAAAAAAATTTTTATTTTGAAAAGCAGAGTTATACTTTCCCGAGAAAAAATTCTTGTACTCACATAAATTTCAAAATCATTAGTAATGCTGATCAATTATCGGTTGTTAGAGAATAGTGTAAAGAAAAAAATCAATTATTCAGTGATAAACAACAGCGTAAAAATAAAATTAAAAAAATAAAAGTAATTTTGTTTGGTTTCGATTACACTGCGGCTTTTTTTAGTACTTATAGTGAAGTATAGTCATTAAAAAATGGAAAGAGTATAAATAAAGTTTGTGTACATTCGTAACAATTAATAAATAAATAAATGATTGGAAATTTTAATCAATTAATTAATCAATTAGCATCTAATCCTTCATTAAAATAACAAACTTTTATTTAAAAAATATATGAGATGAAAGTAACGCTTAATTTAAAATACCGAATATTCTACAAAATTTTTAAAATTCATTATTGCTCTATTATAAGTTGTTCGTTTTACAAAAAGTTTAGGAAATTCTCGTCTTATTAGAAATGTATATTCACTATTTTCATTATCTAAATGCAAATTTGAAGAAAAATATAAGATTTTTTCCTTTTTCTTTTCTATCATTTAATTCTATCTTTTCTAATAATTATAAATTACGAAGATATTCTAGCATCAGGTCAACAGATACTACAATCATTTTAGGATCAACAATTATCAATTTGATCAATTTAAATTATTTGGCGTAAAAAATAAACGATCTTCGAACATTTTTGTTTGTAAATTTTCGCAAAAAAAAAAAAGCCTAGAAAATTTGAACTTACTAATGGCATATTATAGTAGAGACCGAATCGTTGTCGAGCAAGCATCGAAAACATAGCATTTCGAAAACAGACTATTTTTCCATCCAGGTCAATTAATTCATAAGGTTTATTTAATGTAAAAGCACGCCATGTAGCTCCAAATATGGGATCTACGAAGCCATCAGACCACTAAATAATATTTTATAAAAGAAATCATAATAAACTATTATTCTAAGTTTAAGTTAGATCAATTATGATCTCAGTATTGATTGATTATGAATCAAATAGAGTAATTTTTGAATTGACATATTTAAAATAATGATAAACAATTAGTTTTTAATTTTTTTATCTAAATGGCAAAACTAACCGTATCCCACCATAGAACATCAATATCCATATCAATCGAACCATTAATATGTTGACTTGCATATAAATTGACAAAATCACAGAAGTGATGATACATACTCACTGATGCATCTAATTTGATTAATACTGTTGGTTTGTCGAAAATTACATCACATCGATATTCCGAAATTCGAAAATCGGAATGTGACGTAAAATGCTCTAGTTCATGAGCCCTAGATATATTTAATATTAATTATAATATAGTCAAAATATAATCAAAGATATAAAATTGGTTTAAAAAATAATCGAAATTTCAATTCGAGAAATTCAATAAGACAAAAGTTTGATTTCAGCTTCTCAAAACTAGATTAGTCGATTCGATGAAGCGTAACATTATTAGAAGCATTATTTTCCTAAAATGTATTATTCATAATTTATGCAAACAAATAACTTACCAACTTTGCAAATAACTTTTCTCATCCAACCTATTCTGTAGCAATTTTTCATCAAATACTGTATCACAATTTCCACCAACTTGTCCTTCTCGAATTACATCATCACGGTACCTTAAATTCAAACATTACTTTTTTTATGACAAATAAAGTTTTGCAAGCGAGAGTTGCAAATCTTAAATAAAATCCAAAATATTCAGCAATCTCTAACTCTAAATTCAAATCAAAAAAACTACAGAAAATATTCAACTGAAAAACAATCACCTCTTCGAAGTTTTCGAATTTAGACTTTTGAAATTAAAGAAAATATTTCTTGCTCGACAAAATCTCAAATGATCGGAACATTCCAAAAACTACCTTCCTACAAATGAATTAATTTCAATCCTTTAAAATAAACGAAGAAAATTTTAGTTTGCAAAACAAAAAAAAGAAAGGAAAAATTAATTTCTCCTAAAAACAACTACAAATATTATGAATATAAAAAAATAATCGCATAACGATCACGTACAGTATGATTTGAAATACAGATTGGTTCGAGAGTATGTAAAATTTCCAATAATTTCGAAAAATCACCCTGTTTTTGAAAAATCTCTAATTGTGATTCGGTATTGCTCCAACCCCTAAAATATTAGCATATTTATATAACTAAATTTAATAATTAATATTAATTTTTCTTTCTATTGCTCTTTATTCATTTCAATTAAGAATTTTAGATATAAAACTTAATTTTTAGAACAAAAAAAATTCTACATTCCTTATTTTCTATTTAAGAACAATTCTTCCAATAATTACTTCATTTATTTTAGACCTATTTCATGTATGAGAATAAGAATACAAAAATTTTCAAAATAATATTCATTTATCATTAATTTATAATAAAAATTTTTGTTCTTGCGATATTCATTTCGAAATAATATTCATTGAAAACAAAAAAAAAATACTAAAATTCGATAATGAAGCATAACTTATTAACATAAAATAATAAATGGACTGAAAAATAAAGAAAAAAAAACCTATCTGCAAACATATCTAAAATATAAATTCATATAATTTAAAAACTAACCAACTATTTGGCTTCGTACATTTTGCTTTTCGCACCGAATAACTATTTGACGGATCACAATTTGACTCATAACCCCAACAATGTTTATTATTTATAATATACTGAAATTATATTAGCAAGTGATATATATATATTTTTCTTTTCAGGTATTATTTCTTGAAAAAAAAAGGGAAAAAAACGTGGAAAGAATGCAATCTGACGGCAAACAATTGTTAATTTCATTAATGAAACGCATTTACGTGGTCAAATTTCTCTTACGTCATATTACGTAAGGGCTGGATTAAATCATACAGCAACTGCAAAATTTCAATAGATATATTTGAAATATTAAAATTAAAATTTATTTAAAATTAAATTGAAATATTAGGATTAATTACTTTGATTTCAATTTTCATTTAGCAAAAATTTCTCTCGGATTTCAATAATCAGAAACTTGATATTCTCTTTCATATATCTACAAAAAAACAAAATAGCAATGAAATTACAAAGTTCTAATTATATCATACAATTTCAATATACCAATTTTGTTCAAATCAATAAACTATTCCGATAAATTGATTTTTATTCAGTTCAATAATCATTTCAATAAGGTTGATTTTCAGTAAGCTAAGATTATCCTTACTAAGATTTAAAAACAACAATAAATAAGAATGACCTTTAGGCGGCAAATTTCATTTCTCAAGCATAAATTGCGAATCCTATAATCTCTGTTTACCCAATATTCGATATGATCTTCCGGTAAATTTAAGTTATCGATAAAATCGAATCCTTTTACTGTTAATGGAAAAATAACAATAACACCAGAAGCATAATTTTATACATAAATTTCATATCCTGAAAGTAAAAAAAAATGAATTTATGTTTCATTTTTTTTTTCTTCAGTATTTGAACATATGCAAAATTTTTAGTTGTTTTACTTTATTTATGATTGTAAACATAAATAAATTAAATGATAATGACTGATAAAACACTCTTAAAAAGTGTAAACAATCTGTCGCTTAATAAAAATTTAAATTATTATATCAAATTCAGATATTTAAATTTCTCGAAACACAATTAATCAAATGATTAATTAATCATAAACAGTGGTGATCAATAAAACATTCTGAAAGAAAAAAAAACTATGAACAATTTCTGAATTTTAATATAACAATTGGAATTTTGAACATCTGAATTTGACATAACAACTATGAAAGAGTAATAGATTTAATAAAAATTTTAATTGTTATATCAAATTCATATACTCAAACTTCAATCAAATCATAGCCTATTTAAATTTCTCGTACAAATAAAACAAAACTTGCTCAATGATTATAATACTACTCTAAGCAACGGAAAAAATAATTTAAAATTCAATTTTATGAAATTAAATTTCTTCATTCTTTTTTTCTTCATCAACTTATTTTAGAACTAATAAAAACTTTTTTTAAATCTATTATTATTTATTTAATCCATTCTCTGAAATTCTAATCAATAATTTTATCAATTTTTTACATTCCCAAATGTTTCAATTCTCTCATTACTCTCAATCACTGCAGCAATTATAGTTCCTATATTTTTGCAAATTCTTTTTAATCTCTTATCGAATATTCTCTAAAAATCTTAGCAATCTCTTCCGTTTCTCAAATTATAACGCTATATGATAAGCTTTCTCAACATATCCCACCATACCCATCTCGGATCTCTTCTAGTCATTTAGTGTCTAGCAAAATTTATTCTCCTCACTTCCTATCCATACAGCTAACTGGAAAAAGAGAGAGCACAAGGCGTTTTCAGGATGTAAAGAGAAATTCATTTTTCCGTAACGGTCGGAACCACATTTTACCTCAAAGCGGGATTTCGATATTTCCGGATCCCGGTATCCGTATTTTTGTTTTTCCATTACTTTAACAGATCCAGGTTTTTCGTTATCTAAGTTAGGAATAGCAGTTGGATTGAAAATCAGTTTAATGGAAACAGAGTGGTTATGAAATCCGGAAAACAGAGAAATGGATATGCGAAAGAATTTGCAAATTTAGTTTAATAAATTAGGGGAACTAAAAAATGATGTAAATAATTCGGAAACATATGTAAACTCAGAAGTACGATTAATAAACAAAATTATACGCGAAATATAGACAATGTTTGTTGATCATATGTGTTCTTAGTATTTTTGATTTTTATTTACTCAGTTGTCATTGCTGCAAAAAAAAGTGAATTTATTTTAAATTCAACTTTCTCTTAGCTAATTGAATTTGAATTTTATGATATTAATCCAGTAAATAATAAATTTCGACTTCAGATGTCAAGAATTTTTGATTCGAAATGTATTTGCTTTTCTACCAATCATTGCCGTGATTGTTGTTCGATTTTGTAGCTTTAAGTAAATTTTACTTTTCTCGTAGAATTTTGATTTCAGATAAAGGGTAGAAATTTTTTGGTTATAATTTTTATTTATAAATCACGAAGATATTGTGCTAATTAAGGTTTTAAATGTAAAAAAAATTTTAATTGTTGTTAATACCTTCAATGATTCTATCCAAGATCAATGTACTGCCTGGATTCACTGTAATGTCGGAATGTGAAGGAACAAATACCCGTCTTGTGGATTATGTTGTCGTCATCGAATTCGATGAAACTCAAATTCGTTAGTTGCACCATTAAATGCAATACATTATGTAAATGGTTCTGTTCGTCAGTGATTATTCTAAAGATCAAATCTAAGTTGTAATGTAAGCTTAAACTTAGAGTTTATTGCATTCATGTGAATGTACAGAAATTCAATCACAGCTCTTTACTTTTTTTTATTTGGAAAAACGTTATGGTTTTCTTTTTCGGAATTTTGAGAAGGATAAAATTCTAGATAGCCAAAAATAGTTATATTTAGGACATGGCAGCAGTGTTGGAAATATTGTACAGCGCTTCCAAAGTATGATTGGCCAGATATATCACTGTCACCAAGTCTTGAAGTGGTCTGTTATCAATTTTTATCTGGAAGTCGGATCGTTCTAAAATTTTTCTTATTGATGTATTGATCAAAAACATTGTAGAATCCTATTGAATTCCATATACTTCATATCTTCTCGGATTTTGTAAAACTCTTATTGATAACATTATAACCATTAAATGTAAATGTAAGTTAATACTTGATGTATCTGAATCGGTACTACTGTGATAATAAAATATCAATTTTAACCTATTTTTTAGTGATAAAAGAAAAAGAGGGATAGGAAGTGTGGAAAGAGTCCTTCATTAAGTAATTATTTTAGATTTATTTTAGTTAGTTCAAAATTAGAATTTTTAATGGCATCAAATTTCAGTTTCTCAACCACAAGGCTGGGCTCTTTCGACAGAAATGCGTCCTGCATGCTTTTTGCAAACACATTAACAGATATCATGGGTGCTAGGCAATATGCTTGCTGTCTGCAGGTTATATTTTCGTTTTTTCTGTTTTTATTTGCTTCATTTTATTCTGATTTTACGATTCAAACATTCATGTATCCAAAATAATTAATTTTCTTGCATGACATTCATTTAGCGGTTATAAAATGGATTTGCGGTGTTGATAATTACTCCGTACATCCATTAATAATTTAACAATTAAGAACTTATGATTTAGATAAAGGAAGGGCAATTAGAAAATGCTGCTGATTATCAAAATAAGCATGGTTATCGAGTTCAAAGTAGTCATTTTTTGGGAAGATATGTCAGTGCTTACTACAAATTATTGCTTTATCCATCCGATGGATTAAGCTGGTGGTTCAACTATCTTCTTATTTACCATTTAGCTCTATAAATTAAATATTTAGTTTGTTTAGAAATTGTGTGACATATGCTGCTCACATTTGAATATTATCAAAATGAATTATGTTACTTTTATAACACGAGTGTATTTAGACAGATTCTATAGGAGATAATTTTAATCTAAACATGGAAAAATAATTTAGGTTTACGAGCCTTGCGGCGATGGTATCGAAGAAGTAGATGATACGAGATCTGATGAAGGACCAAATCTATTCAACCGAAAGTTATAGTGATATTATCGCGTTTTCCTTTTTTCGATTTATTCAGAGTAATATGTTCTTTTTTTTTTTTTTAATTTGAAGGAATTGAATTTATGCATATCTAAAATGGTTTAAAATTTATTTATGCGTAAAAATTTATACATAAAATGGTTAAAAAAATTAAAAATTATATTGTCATGAGTAATTCCCGAAATTTTGAATTTAATAATAGATTTAGAACTGTTTAAATCGAATACTGTTGGCTTTACTAGAAGAGGAAGATAAAGCCGAATTGATGATTTCAACACTCCTATCTCAAGTTTATCTAACACCGGGTATGCCTGCGGTATCGTTCTGCTTAGGAAGTGATCGACTTTCTGTACGTGGCTCCAAAATCGCCAACTATACCTGTCACATCTGATAAAGTGGCGTTATTTTTGCAGCAGTTAGGTTTGTTTATTTCAGTTTGACAAAAATAGCAACATTTTTATTTGATTTAGCTATTATGAAAAAAATTCTGACGGAATGAAGTAGATAGTTAAAGTTGACTTATATATACCTATAATTTTGAACAGGAATAGTAATTTTCAATTTAGGAACAATCCATAATATTCTAACGTTGCTTTGTGCTGTTTTGGCTGATTATAAAATATTGTTTCGATCCAGTTCGCTTTCTCTGCTTGCTGATAGCTGCTATGCACTTCGTTCGCTTCTGTATCCTTTTGATTATCCGTGAGTTAATTTTATAAATATAACTCTGATAAAGTCATTTTCTTTTGTTCTAATTTTTGTGACTTCCATAATATTTAAGTACTACAGTATAATGACAGTATTCTGTGTTATTAGATTGTGATTAATAATCTTTCCATTTGAATGACGTGTTTAGCTTAATTCTGATCTCTCTTTTTCGTTCTTTTGCTTATTTTTATTTCCAAAACCGCTAATTATTTCGCACCATTTTGTTACATTTATTCTAAGATTTCAGGCATACTTACGTTCCTGTACTTCCTGAATTACTCATTGAATACTTAGAAAGCCCAACTCCATATATTATGGGTGTGCTAAACACTGTCCGTATACGGTATACTGATTTAGATGCAGTTGTAGTAGATCTAGATATTGGTGCTGTTTACGTACCGCCTTCAATTACAATACCTGTTATTCCTCAACCATTTCATCAACAGCTCATTTCTTCATTACAAATGGTTCGCATGTTTTTTTCGAAAATTAATGTGAAATTTAAGAAAAAAAGAATGTTGTTTGTGAACATTTACATGGATGCATATGATCTGTTATTATTAAAGGTACTTTTTCCTGGCTTAGTTACTGCAGATTATGCATGGAAAGTTGGGCAGCCACCATTTCCTGCTTATGAAGTACAGGTTAGCTAATCTTATTGCTCATTTTAATCTTTATTGTCCTTTCTGTTCACTTGAAATAAGTGCGAAGTTTTAGGATAAAAGAATTCGAGCATGTTTTCTTCGTTTCTTTGCTGATTTGCTGATTGGATATCGGTGCTGCTTAGAAGTTATTCGTGTTTATACGCCACCATTAATCGTCTTTCACAAATCTGCATTTCTGGGTTTACGACAGTTTTCTTCGTGTCCGCTAATTCGTGCTTTTCTTGATAGCTTGCTTTTCCAGTCTTTCATATCTGAACGCGGGTTACCTTTCCGAATTTGCGACTTATTCGACGAAGTGAGTGATTTTGTAAGGAAGAAATATTATTCTTATGATGACGAAAGATAATTTATGCGAAGCAAGAAAGAATTTAAATTCTTAGAGTAATGTACGGCGATGTAATAGTATTTGAAAGCAGATTAATTATTCTGAACTGTTCCGTAGTAGGCATGCAATTTATAAAAAAAAAAAAAACCACTGAAATTGCTGAAAAATCATGTGTAAGTAATTTATTGGTTTTTCAGCTTGTTGCTCAGATTAGCGAACAATCAAGTGGTCATTTAACTTCAAAAACAACCAGTATGGAAAATATCACTGAAATTGCTGAAAAATTACTTGAGAATGTATTTTTTTATTTACTATTTCATTATCTTAATTTTCTATGCTTTTTAAATGATAGCTTTTGCTTATTTCGTAAACATTTTCGCGAATTCAGTTAACATACATTGTTTTCATTAACTCTTTTCAGGAAAGGCAAGAAACTCCATTTTCAGTTACTCCGTTTGTAACTCAACAACGATTTATAATTTCATTTTCATCTACAAAATTACGTCTTATTAATAATGATTTGGTTAGTGCTATTCAAGTATTATCTTGCGATTAAAATTATTAGATTATCAAGATTTTATTTCGGAGTAGAATTCATGGTGAAATCCTTAATTATTTGGCTTCATCAAATTTTGACCTTGTTGGAATCTCATATCTTTCTTACATATTGTTCAAGGTATCGCAGATAATGAAGCGTAAGCTGAAAACAATCCCAAATATGATAGCACCTGTGTTATGTCCTCGTCGTGTTCATGCTACGCCCTGGATTATTGCTAAAGAAGAACGTATGGGAGCAGTTTCGAGACGTTTACAAGTTCTTAGTAGCTGTTTGCATCATATATTTGATTTCAAATTATCGGATGCTAGAAAGGTAATAATTTTGGTTTTCTTTCTAAAAATGCTGAGGATTTTGAGTTGCCTTCATTAATATTCTCTATTTTAGAAGCATTGTATGTAAAGGAACTGGGAAAAAGTATTTTTTATTTCTATTAAAAAGAAAACAAAATTATTATATACTTAATTACAGATAATGTGTGCAGTGGAGTTGTCAATGCGAAGTGTTAATGCTCGTGTAGCATTTTGTCAGCTGCTGTGGAAAAATCTTGCCCCAGTCAACCGTGCAACATTATTTCCACAGCAGTTTGAATTAATTGTACGATTGATGAACTGCGCTCTCAGTGTATTCTTTTTTTTAAAAGAAACCTATGTAGATTAGATTACAAATTCAGCCAGATATTCGAGAAAAGTTTTGGATCGATTTCGGAGGTAGAAATTGAGAAGTGACTTTAATTTAGTGGATAATCAATTAAATAAGTAGATTGGATGACTCATTACAGTTGAATAAACATTCACTTATAATGTCAGCTGAATTATACATCGAAATTTTTAGCAAGAATCCAGAGAAGATGAACACGGAATTGCCTATGCCATGCTATACCTCTCTAACATTTATTGCAGGGTAAATTATTGTTTTAAATTAACAAATTTAATTTTTTTTGAGTTTTTTTATTTGCCAAGAAATCTCTTCTTTATTTGTTCTGGTCATGATGAGTGAAAAAATTTTTTTATAGCGCTTGACAGCTGGCGTACATCAGTTTGCGTATACTTGCATTCAAGAACATGCAGTATGGGATAATCAGCAGTTCTGGGAAGCAGCATTCTTCCATGACGTTCATCGACAAATCAGACGGCTTTATTTACCAGCACGGGAAGAATCGGATTGTCCATTTCCATTGAAAGAAGTGTGTACTAGTTCGTTAAAACATTTCCTAAATAATTATTTTTTAAATTTCAGCTTCATTATCATTCAGTTATCATTCAAACCTATGAAACTAACTCCTGAAAATTATTTTTACAATCGGAAAAATTCTTAATTATATCCAGAAGTCGTACTTTTTAACAGAAAACAACAGGAAAATGTAAAAAAGGGAAAAACATCAAATTTTAATTTAGGACATGAAAGAAAAGTATAGTAATGAGAAAAATCTAAGGATTAAACATAAGTTTCAGAATGTTACGGATACATGGAATTTGATGGAAAAACCTTCTGGAATGGATTTAGTCAGTGATCAGCTGGCAAGTCTGTCAAATGTTAAAGATGGTGAGATCGAAAAACGTGCAACAGACGAAAATTCGATAGTTTATGGACAGGTAAACTGTTTGGAGAATTTGATAATTTAAATACCGTAGATTAGTTCATCGAGTCATTAGCATTCTTTTCTTTAGATGTTTTAAAGCAAATATCAGATGAGATTTATGACAAATAAAATGATATTTCTTGTACATCTATTATTCATCAATTGCTTTTTTCGTCTCATTGATTGCAAGTGACACAGATATATTTTTTCGACATTTCATGATTCATTCATATTCCTTTATACAAATGCATTAAATTATCTTGTTATCTTAACTTATATCATATTTATTTTTCAGGGTATGGGTGTTAATTGTGCATGACTATTTCATAAATAATTAAAGTAAATAGATCAAATAATTCAGTAGTTATTGAATCGTTTTAATCCATATGTTCTTATTTGGTTTTTTCATTACTTATTTGCTACGGTGATGCAGTGGAATTTCATATATTCCATTAAATAAATTTTCTTTATTTATTTCATGTTTTTTTATATAGAATCTATTTTGTAGGCTAAGCATTATATCAATTTAATGGTTTATATGCGAGTACCACTGGATGTCTCGAAGCTTCGTCGCGTTAATGTGCGAGAACTAGAAAAGCGAAGTGATCGGAATGGTAGAAAACGTGATTTTGATGAAGAAACTGAACTATCAGTGAGTGAAAGTGAAGTGGAAAGTGGTTTTATTGAAGCTGATTCCACAGATTTGGGAAACTGTACTGTTCGATGGATTAGCAGGTTAATTCTTTCTTTCTAAATACCTGAATGGTAATTATTGTGGAACTTCTCGAAATGATTTAAAAAGTGAATCTCGAATTATTTTACTAGGTTTTATTATCTTTGATAAATCTTTTATGCGTTTTACAGGCTCATCGATCGTATTTGTTCATCAGCTGGTTTGGAGCAACCTCAAATTGAAAGCCTTTGTGGAGAAATTCCGGGCTTCGTTGCATTACACATTGATAATTTGGAACAAGTTTATACTGAAAGCAAACGTCTTTCACCTCTGCATAAGGTTAGAGTTTTAATTTTGTTAAAATAAGTAAATTTATCGCTTTATCACTAATGCAAATAGTTAGCAAGTAACTTAATTGTTTTAGTTTGATATTATGTTTTTAAGATTTACAAACTTCATATAGTATGCTCTCACTCTACTATGAGGAAAAATGATGCATTGAAGTTGGTTAATTCTGATTTCTTACTTTCCGTTTGTTTTACATTCATCTACAAATTCATTTATAGCCAAAATTATTACAACCAGCACTTTTACTACCATCTGAACGTATTGTTGCTGGAGGACTGCGAGTATTTTTATTAGCCGACGGACGTGTAATGAGTACAACGTGTGGTGAAACACCGCAAAGTCTTCTTCCGGCAGAAGGAGCTATTTTTCTAACCAATTATCGAGTTGTATTCAAAGGACAGCCTTGCGATTTATTGCGTACGTTTATAAATTGTTTCATTTTTGCTCTTGTTGAGTTAAATTGCACCGAGTTTTTGTTAAAATTTCTTTTGGCAATCTTGCAATAATAAAATTTGAAAATAAAAGTAATTGCAGTATGCGAGCAGGTAGTTGTACGCTCAGTGACAGTCATGTCAATAACGAAGGAGAAATTAATCGGTGATACTTCATCTCAAAGCTCTCAGCTTGAGGGTATTCCCGTGCGTGTGGCACATCAATTACATGATGCTTTCCAGATACGAAGTTCGGGTTTTCAAGTAAATTATTAATTATTGGAGTTGTTTCATGTTACCATTATTTTATTATGCGTATTGTTTAATGAATTTATTCATATACTTATTATTTATTATTCTATTATATTTTTTTTTTCAGTTGACTATATTTGTTGACTATTGCAGCTTATGAAATTCGCATTTGATGAAGAAGTACCGAGTGAAAAAGCAGAGGAATTCATGGAAGCTTTGAGTAGTTTACGATGGGCATCTGTTTTACCACATACACTATTTGCTTATTCAGCTGCTTCATCAGTACTTTCATCAACTTTGGGTGGTATCACATCTAAGCACAAGTATGGAACAATGAAGTAATACATTTACTATATTTTCATTTAATTTGATTGCGCTTAATTATAGTAAATATGATTAAACTATCAAATTATAAAATTTTCTAAATTTTTACCCTATGAGCTCAATTTGATGTTATAATTTCGTAATTCGAATTTAATGATAAAGATTATATTTTTATTATTTTCTTTAATATTCAAAGGTCTATAGCGCGTTGTTATTCTCAGGATGAATTGCAGAGAATTAAAGAAAGCGTTGATGCGAAATCCATTAAAAGAAAGAAAACGATTCCGGCCGCCACCTAAGTCATTGCTATCAGTTCCGAAAAACGGTGATGCAGGTACACTGTTATCACCCGGTACATCACCCCGCTCATCGAAAAATGATTATTTGGATCTCTCTGGTGAGTTCGGTCTTTCAAAAATTCCGAAGTTCGATGTAAACTTTGAATATACATTGTAAAACGGTTTTTTTTTCGTCAAGTTTTCATAATGATTTCGAATATTGATTAGGAGAGGTGATAGATCCAACAACAAGTGGATTACATCATCATTATTTGATTGATTACGATCGACTAGGCTTGAATCATGGCTCCTTTCGATTAACGAATGTAAATCGTCGTTATGAGCTGACTAAGAGGTTTTTCTATAATTTCTTTAATTATGTGGGCATTCAGTTCACGATCGTGTCGTTAAAGTAATCGTGTTGTTCTCCGTTTAATGGCACATTTGAAGCATTCGTGAGTGGTTAGAATAGTAAGTTGACGATGATCGGTTCAGAAGATTTTGTCCGGATATAATTACTATTTTTTTCCCTTTTGTTTTTTTTTTTTTTTTGAGAAGGAGAAATCATAAGAGATTTGCAACTGGTGTTAGTTTTTCAGTTAGAGTTTTGAATTATCAGTTATTTTTGAAAGCAAACTTTCGTCTGTTTTTTTATTTTCAGTTACCCAAATATTGTAGCAGTACCTATGAATACACCGGATGATAATTTTACGAAAATCTGCAAAGGATTCAGACATGGTCGTTTCCCAGTGATTACATGGAAAAGTTACAACGGTGCGCTACTTGTACGTGGTGCAGGCTTCACTTCACAAACAATGGTCAGTCGGTTAAGGAAGCAAGCAAATTTCCTCGGTAATAGTGATAATCAAAATATGGGTTATGGCGGTTCTTATATATCCCCTAATCCACGTGATATGGTTCTTTCCAAATAGCGTTGAATTACAGGTATATTTACGAATTACTTGTTTGGCGGTAAACCGTGAAGTTTTTTTTTCTTTTTTTCATAAGTGGTGTCTATCTTTTTGAGTTAGTCAAAAATTTTTAAAGCATAGTTAGTCATTACAATTTTAAAAGGCAAATTGTTAGCCCAGTAGAGTTTTAAAAAAGCACTTCAATTTATTTTATTTTATGAAATTAATTTATTAGGAAAGGTACGTTTCTATGTTCGCGGCACTTTCACCGAGGATGACAAGTGCAGATGGTCATTCGTTGATGTCCGAATCAGTGGAATCATTGTTATCACTGTATTCCATGATTACGGCTGATGGTTTATCAGTAAATTCCGGTACGCCTGATTTATATCGTAAGTCACAAACAGAAATTGCCCGACATGCAGCAAATTTTGTCCGAAATAGTGGAGGAAGATCTGGAATAAAACGTAAGATTTATCCGTACAGTTATTTTTGTTTTCTTTGGATAATTTTTTTTTGACAAAATTTTTCCTTTATTAATCCATTCTTTCCTCGTAGGTTGCATAATGAGCAGATATTTCAGCTGTAAATGGCGATCGCTTTATCGGTTATGCAGATTATGGTAGCAATATCCAGCTACGGCATGGAAATTTGGGACGGGGACAGACGGTGAAACCGTTGATAAGTCTCACAAGAAAGGCATTATACGTTTTAGGAGATAGGAGTCAAGCTAAGGTTGGTTCTAGTGCATATCCATACATTTTCAATATTTAATACCTTCGTGTTGTTGAATTAAAATTTATAAAATGTTCGCTTGAGATGCATTCCTAGCATTTTGAATGAATTGTATTTATTTGAATGATTTTCAGATGCTGAGGTTGGACAAAAGATGTGAATTCATTCCTGTGAATTACCCATCAGCGCATAATGTGAAGATAGCCTTTAAAAAATTCTTACGTGCAGCGTGCCCAAGCTGGCCGTTATATGAAGATCCATCTCTTACTTTCCTAAAGCAGATCGATGAATCTTTGTGGTTACATATGGTAGGCGAAATATATTAGTATGTTGAAATATTGTAAATCAGAAAGTTTAGAACTGAATGAATTGATAACAATTTCAGGTATCTTCATTGTTGCATTTAGCTTGTGCAATAGTGGATTTGATTGATGTGCAGCTTTCAACTGTAGTTATTTGTGTCGAAGATGGATGGGATGCTACTTGTCAACTTACGGGTCTTTCAGAGCTTCTTCTTGATCCTTACTACAGGCTTGCATTAGTTATTTACATGAGTTATTTTTTTTTACACTAAGTGTTTCAGATTTCAGTTTTTTTTCCTGCCTCAAATATAAAAAACTAATACATAGTAAGAATATACTGCAGGACATTTGAAGGATTTCGAGTTTTGGTAGAAAAAGAATGGCTTGCATTTGGACATCGTTTCTCTCATCGTCACAATCATTCAGCTGCATCTCAAAGCAGTGGCATTGCGCCAATTTTTTATTATTAATCTTGGACGCTGTACATCAGGTGTTTCTTTGTGCCGATAGTTAAATTGCGAATTCAAAGGACACCACATGCTATCGTGAACAAATTACTATTATCATAAATCAGGAATATATTGTAATCTGAAAATGCGTTTTTTTAGACATGGGAACAGTATCCATCAGCATTCGAATTCAATGATTTCTACCTTCGTTTTCTTGCTTATCATTCTACCTCTGCATGTTTTCGTACATTTTTACATGATTCGGAAGCGGAACGGATCAAGTTTGATTCCCTTACCTTATCAGCAGGAGAACCGCGTGCTGCATCAGTGTGGACATATATTGATGAGAAGCGTCTTGGGTAATTATATAAAATAAATCAGGTATACGTTTTGCTACAAATGTGGTTCTTGCTACTTTTTGGATGTTATTTCAGATCGTCTCTGTTTGATAATTTCATGTACGTTCCCGAAATGCATACTGTTTTGCGTCCGCAGTCGAGTGTAGGCCAGCATAACAGTGTGGCCTTTTTATTGCGAAGATCATTTAGCACATGGATCGCCTTACGATATTGGTAAATTTTGCAGACGATATTATTGGTAAATTGCAAACGATACGCAATTTTCTCATTTTCTGAATAAATAATTTTCAGATTTTGATCTTGAAAAACTCTCGCTGATAGCAAATACCTTGATTATTCAAATTTTCATAGTTAATATATTAAAGCTGCTTATTTCTGCAAGAAAAATAATGGTTATTCTTACAGAAATAGCTGAGATGGAGCAGCAACAACGTGAAGATGAACATCAGGAATCGTTGGTTGATGTTGGTGCTTCAGTTTCCACATCAAGGAGATTATTGGATGCAAATTATCGTTGTACACATTTTCTTCTTCTCGATTCGTTTTCGTCTTTAATTGAGGTATGAATCAAAATTCTTGTTATGTTTAGATTGTGAGCAAAAAATAAAAAAGATCAACAATCATAATATATCTCAATGATAACAAAAGAATCAGCCTCAAAAAGACATTGAAATTTTTTACAGAGATTTGTTCGTTTACGTCCACTTCGTACTAGTGAAGATGAGAAAACTGTAGAATCATGGCATACATTGATCGCGGCAGCAAATGATCGTACAACGCAAATTTCATGCTTTCAAGTTGATTTTTGAAGGATTTTTATTTAATAAGCTATAACAAAATTGATCATATGCTCATAATTCATGTGATCATACGATTTCCTTCATCCTTCATCCGCTACCCTATCGTTCAGTTTAATAATATTATGGGGTATATTCATCATTGCCTAACAAAGGCAGCATTTGAAAGAATTTTAATTTGAAGTTATAATTTGTGTAAATTTTTTCTATTTTTCGTTCCGTTAAATCTTGTAATTTCATTTTGATTTATCTGTAGCGTGATGATGATGCAAGTGCTGTAAGCGTTTGGCATCGTTATGTGCAAAGAGCTGTTCAGAAAAAGGAAACTGTTAAGCTTTTGCTTCATGGTATATCGCGACAACAAAGCTCTACACGACTAAGGGATAGTACAGCAACACGTAAGTTTTTATCGCTATTTTTCGTTTGCCATATTTTTCGTCGAAGAATAATAATGAACGAGAGTAACTGATTTTGATTGATATAAGAGTTAAGAATGTTTTATTGATCGTAGTGAGCTTGAAAACTTTCCAATGTTTTGTATATTGTAATGAGCAAAAAGAAGAACGATCTGTTATCGTGAATCTTGCGCAGTAGTGTTAATTTAATCTAAAACAAACTGTAGCATTAATTAGGTCATTCCTTGCGATATAAGTTATGTATCTGTTAATATGCAGTAGTTTCCGAGAATCTTTTCTTTGAATAATTGAATATGTCATTCTAAATATTAAGACATAATGACACGGGAAAATTTCTAGAAATTCGGGTCATCATTTCATCTCACAGCAAGTCACTCCTGGTGATGCATGTGCAGTATGCCATCAAAATGTTCCAGGTGTTGTAGTACGTACAGGTTTGGTTTTGCATCTATATATTTTTAATATTAGTAATAGTAGCAGTTGTTCATCCATTGAAAATTTCTAGCGCTTGAAGTCCAACATTTTTACAATAAAATTATAAATATAAATATACATTTTTCAGTTCATCGATGTTTGGGATGCGGTATGGTTTGCCATGAAAAATGTTCCGCTCTAGTATCTTCTACTTGTCCTAATATGGAGGAGAAACGATTAGTGGTGACAGCCAAATGTGATCTTCCAGCAGTTTCTAAACGTTGTGCAACTTATACAGGTTAATTTTTTCTCTCTCAAAATTATCCATGCTCAATGCATTATATATATTTTGCGATATTCTTGCATAAAATGCGCTATATTAATTAATTTACACTGTTATAATAAGCCAAATTAATAATCAGCATTCTTTTAAGAAATGATTTTATACATCATTACTTCATATTTTTTTGTTTATTACTTTAACTTTAAGAGTTCATTTGCAGGAGACACAAGGACATTAACGATGAGTGCAAGTTATCCCCATGCTGGTGCTACATATAGCGGATTTTTAATGAAAAAAGGCGCTACATTCAAAATGTGGAAACCTCGCTGGTTCGTCCTGGATTCAAGTAGACATCAGGTTCTGAACTCAAACAAATAAGCTTTTTTTTATTTTCTTTTGAAATCTGTAAGCTTTTTAATTTTTTTGACCATTTATTTGTACTTTGTGTATCTTTTTTTATTATGTAAATTTTTAGTTGAGGTATTATGAGAATGAAGCAGACATAAATTGTCGCGGTGTCATTGATTTAGCGGATGTGAAATCTGTCGAAATAGCTGCCAGTCATGCATTGAGGAAGCCACTTCTGGAAGTATTAATTAGATTTATTTACTTACAAATGATTTCTTAAAATTTATGCCGATTTAGTTTGCAATCCTCATTATCTTGATTTTAACAAATTTAAGTGCTTTCAATTTCAATAATGTTTTGTAGCAATTTAGCGATTTGTTTTATTAATGCTTTATTTATAGTTTTACAAAAGTTGTGCATTATTTAGGTTCGTACCTCCAGACGTGCTTATTCATTGCTTGCTGATACGAAAGTCGACGCCGATTTATGGTTAGAAAAGATTTTAGCCGCTTTGCACGACTGACAATGAATGATTGGGTACTTTTGCTTATGTCTTTGAATTTTTCAACTTGGCTTGTATATAGTCTATTCATATTATTATCGAGCAGAGTGTTACTATCAGTAACTAAAATTGTTTATTGACTCATTGTAGCATGTTTGGCACTGGATTTCATGCTAAACAGGCCATTGCCAAATTTCTAGTAAAAATTGACGATGCAAGTTGCAAAACTGTCTCGTTTAATGCATGTGTTTTTTAAAATATTGATGGTTTGCACTAGCTAATTTTTATCTTGCCAGTATTGTTGCTAGTTTTTAGCTTTTGATATCTCTGTCTTAAAACTGAACTATAAAATATATTGATTAAGCATTTGTTTCTTACCTATAAACAGTGTGTGTGTGCAGTTTTCTTTTTTTGTTTTCGAAAAATTTTAATTTAGTTTTTAAATTGGAATTTTGCAAAAATTAAAAAAAAAATAGTGCGATGTATTTGTTGTTATAACTATTCATTAATAATAGGAAAGCATCTTTTCTTGTGTCCATTCAGAATTTCCTTCCAATTAGACAACTCAGATTTTGTAATCTTGCCATTATGTTTTTATCCATTTTTATTACTTCACTGCTTTTTTTTCAAAATGTCTGACTTTTTTTGTCTTTACGTTTTTTTTTTTTTTTTTTTGAACTAAAGTTTTTGTTTCAAGAAGCTTTACAAATATTTAGAAGGCAATGAATTTTCTTTTTCTAGCTATAAATAGTTTGCTGGTCGAATAAGAAATATTCTTTGTGATTAAATAAGAAATATGTTTCTGGCCAAATAAGAAATAATTCAGTAGTAAAATGTGAAATAATCTAACATAAAAGATCACATTATTAATAAACTAAAAATATAATGCTCATTATATAAAGATACTCTTATTCTTATGTTCAGATAAGAAGTAGTTCGATGATTAAATTCTTTTTTTTTTCCTTTTTTTTGAATTGCATTTATTATGATTTCTCAGTTTGCTAGATCTTTTAATAATAAGCTGCATTATATTAGAAGTTCAATATTTCTATTTTAGATGTTTCTATGCATTTATTTTCTTATTTATTAGCAGCAGTTCAATTCTATTCCACGCATTCGTAGCAATAAATTTACGTAATATTTTATGCTGAAGAAATCAGAAAATGCATTTCTGAAAGCATATTTGAATCAAAAGTAATAGCATGGGAAGAATTTTTTGCTGCCATTTTTATTCATTTTGATTCGATAAATTTTAATTTTTTTACTGATGACATATATTCAAGTCTGTTTTTTCATTGTCGAAAATTGTTACAACGAAATCGGAAAAAAAAAGGAGTTTGATTGTGTGAAGTTTCTAATAATGAAAGGTAAATTTCCAGAATGTTGAAGTTATTTAATTTGATTAATTTATTCGTTACAAAATGATTTTTGAAGAAATGGAAAAAATAGATTTAAGAGACAAAATTCACTGAATAAGCATGAATATATTTTGTACCTGTAATAATACAATTCTAATAGAAATACAGTAGCTATTTCAGTATCTGTAAATTCTTATAAAGACGGTAATCAGTAATCATTTATTCTGATTAAACCAAGGATCTAATGGCGGAAATATCTGAAGAAATAAAACTGAATCATCGAGCTCACGATTTAATTGGTATGCTTATGTATACCAATTAAATCAATTAAAATATTGAGAAATGTGGTCGTTAACTATGGATTAATTTATCAAATGGGATTCAGATTAATGGAGTTACATCAAGTGAAAATTGATTTGAAAGAAATTGCAAAAAAATTGGAATTGGTGTTGAAAAGTAAAGATCGAATTTCCATTTTCAATTTTCGATTAAATTTATTGCCCAAATATTTCGTTTGAAAAAAATTTTCAGGAAATATTTCGGAAACATAGTTCTTTATTTATTTACTTACTAATTTTCTCATTTACTAATACTGATTTGATTTCAAATTCTAGGGAATCTCTTGCTAAAGTCTATGGTAAATTAAAATCTGAAGTGCAGATAGATAATTTAAGAACTCATCTGAAACAATGTGAAAAAATGAATGCTCTGTGTGGGAAGTTTCTTTTTTTTTTGTATTCGAAACTTGATTCAGATGTTAGCCTCATTTCAATATTAAGTTTTAGCTTAAAAATAGAGTTGAAATTTTAGATAATAATTTTGGATTTTGTAAAAGCAAAATAAGCATTCTGCATTGACTTTTTGCAATGTTTTGCATGGAGCTTTCCGGAAATTTTTAGAAAAGTGAAAAGTTTTATTTTAATTTTTGTTGGATAATATATCATGTCGATGATTCGGTCAGGAAGAAGGGTGCTATTCTATCGAGATGGTATGCTATGCTACCGAGAAATTGATTTCGAATATTAAGTATCAGATTTTCGAAGACAATTTGCATTTATTGAGTACTTTCATTATATTTATTATGATCTAATGAAAAATTTTTTAAGCTATTAATCAATTCATTGAATCATTAATCGAAATAATATTTTAGAGTCTTGGAGTGTACACACACCAAAATGATTTTATTTTTTTAAATAAAAATTATTTTATTTAAAAGGATAACATTGCAGGACGAATAAATGAAATTATATCAGATGTCATAATAAACACATCGATTAACAATGTTAACAATTATTACTGAAATTGAAATTTTTTTATCAAAGGGAACAAATTTTCAATTCAATTTTTTCATTTTTTTGCAATTATTCAACAAAAATTTAGACGTTATAGAATACAAGAATGATATGGAAAAAAGAACGAATGATATGGAATGATAAGGTAAGTTTAGAAAAAATATAAATAAGAATAAAATAAAATTTTTTCCCTCTTGCTGATAATATTCCATATTGATACGAAAAAAAAACGCTTATTTGCCAGAAGAAAAATATTATCAAAAGATTAATTTTCAATTATTAAATATCAAATTTTCAAAAAATTTTATTTAATAATCCTGTGAAATATTTAGTGGCAGTTTTTTTCATTTTTCATTATTTGATTACTAAAATCTAAATGACGAATTGATAAAAAGGATAAAACAGTATATGATTTTTGATCAAATAGACAAATGAATAATTTCAAAAAATTTAAAAAAAATTGAATTGTTTTATTACTTTGACATTTAAAATGCATTATGCTATATATGTTTTGGAGATTTCTATATTACTAAAACTTACTAATTTAACTTTAATGAATTTAATACCGTACCTTGAATTAAATTTATAAGGGGATTAGTTGATACGAAAAATTAACATAATAAATCATTATGATAATAGTAATACTGTTTATTTTAACAGAAAATATTAATTGAAAATTGTTGTTGATACGAATACATCAGTTTTTAATGAATTTAATCTTTGATATTTTAATTTTATCATTTCTGATTTTAACTATTATTTTTCATGAATATATCAACAAAATATATGTTATTTATTGCTATATTCACTTATTGATGAAAATGACTTTAGTAATTATATCGCAAGTCTAAATTCACCATCAAGATTTATGCAATGATGATTGTTGATGACAATGCATGAAAAGAGTTAAAATTAGAAATGACCTTTGATTAAGCTCACTATGATTATACTATGACCTTTGATTATGTTTCTTGTTTTGTTTTGTAAATGTTTTATCTATTCATTTCCCAAAAAAGAAAAATCCACTCGAATTCATATAAGTTTTAGATTAAATTTTTAACAATGAGAATTATCTTATGATTTTTTAAGAATTTAATTAAAAATATTTATTACAATTATTACTGAAAATTAAAACTGCGAGAATTTTTATTTGTGAATTTGCTGCTTTTTTTTTTTCTCGAACAAATATAGATATTTTCAAGCAGATTTAATAAATTTTATTTCTAATTTTATTTCTATTAGATGAATTTTGAAAATATCCTTTCCTTCCTGTTTGTAATTAATTTCGTAACTGAAATTCATTTTTTTTTTTTTTTTTAGTAGAAAATGTAAATGGAAAAAGACGTACAATAATTGAAGAAATGGAAATGATTAAAATTATCTAAGAAAGATGATATATACCTGATAATCATTTACAAATTAACCTTTTGATCGTATCTCAAATGTGATAATATGTGAATTAATTTTGAAAAATAAAAAATGTCAACTTGGAATTTTCAAACTTTTTAGATCGTTTCTTAATTTTTCTCTCTTTTTAAAAAAAAAAAAATCAAATTATAATTCATAAAATTATCAATCACATAGCATTTGCTCCAATATATGAATTATTCCTAGGATCGATAAATATTTTAATTTCATAGTCGACAGCAATACGATTATCAAATGAATGTTTTATTTCAATTTATGTGATAGTTGAGGATGATTGCAAAAATGTAGAACTACGAACCAACCATATTTGCTTCAATCTGAAATTAAAATTTTTTGAAATTTTTCAAAGTTGACCAATTTTTAAAACGAAAAGCCATATTTTAAAACTTGGTGACGAAATTCAAACCTAGAATACTTATCGATAAACTCAAATTTAAAAACTTTTTTCCACATTTAATTAAACAAATTAAATTTAGAAACTTTGAATTTTAAAATTTATTAATAAATCCAAATTCACGACATTTATTGATAAATTCAAATTTAAAAAAAACCTATTTTTTATGCTCATTGAATTAATCATGTTAAATTGAAAAATTTAACTTTCAAAATTAAAGGAATTTTTGATTCTAAAATAATTTAAACCGGTTCAAAATTTTCCAACTGTTCGATATTTTTGGTAAGTTCGGTTAAACTTTGATTGTTGTATGCAGCTTGATGAAATGTCATACGTTCTTCAAAATCATATTGGCAAAGAATTTTGTTTTCGCATAGATAAAATTTATCACCGATACAAAATCTAAATTATTGAGAAATTTTAAAATTTTTTATGAAATTTTGTTAATTTTTTCTTTTTTGCTTTTCATAAGCAATGAAAATTTCAACTTTTTATTCTTAATAACTGACATATATTCGTCAGGGAAGTTTCAAATTTTCGATTAAAAAAAATTTGAAAAAATAACCGCTGATTGCAAACTTGACATGCGAAACATCGCAAATGATAAACATTATCCTTAGCACGCATGACAAGTTCAAATGCTGGAATATTTTTATCGCAAGCTGCACAAGTACCCGTTAAGCCAAATAGTCGCAAATAATCTCGAGCACATAATATCATACTTTGTTTATAGTATAATTTTGAGCCAAGTTCACCCAATCGACAAAGACAACAAGCACACTGAAAATTAATTATCATATTAATTTTGAAGCTTGATTTTTTTCTTTCTTTCTCTCTTCCTCTCTCTCTCTCTCTCTTGTCCTCCTTTTTTTCTTTTTTTAAAATGCATTTTTTTTTTTCAATTATCCAAAATATGTGAAAATTTTTATTTAAATATAAAATTTTAAATTTAAGGGATAAAAAGTTGAAATGATATTTATGCAATCTTTTTAAAATTAAATAATTAGAAAATTGAAAATTACTGCTAAATTACAGAATTTCCATTTTCTCTGAAATATAATTAAAAATTAATTTAAATAAAATAGCAAAAAAAAGGGAGAAAAAAAAGGAAAGAAAGAAAATAAAAGAAAAGAAAAGAAAATTAATAATTTCTTTCCGATTTTCGTTTTTTTCTTTTTTGTAAAAAGTTATTTGTGTAAATTTATCGCTTTCATTTTTTTTTAATTTAAAATTTTACCTTTAATTAAATCTGCAATTTTACCATTTTTTTTATCTCTTTTTTTTCCATTAATTTTAGTTTTACTTAAATGCTAGCATGAGCAAGGAAAATGCAATGTTATGCGGAAGAGCAAGATGAATTTGTAAAATTAATTTAATTAACCTTTAAACAATCTTCATGCCAAAATTTGCCAACCGCTTGCAACATATATCGATCACGAATTTGAACCGAACAACCAGCGCAAATTGAATTCATTCGAATTATAACTTTTTGTTTACAATGTATGAGAGAAAATGAACATTATTTGAATGCTGAAAATTTCAATTTATTATTTCATAGCTGTCTGAAAATGAATTATCATTTTTTCTTTTTAAGCTTATCATTTTTTTTTTAAATTTTATAAAATGTGATAGTGAGAAGTATAATTAAATGATATCACTTATTGAACATTCCGCATTGATGATATCATTCATTAAACATTGTGCATAAAAATAAACGCAAATAAAAAATTGTATAAAATTATTTAATAGTATCAAAAATATTTAATCGATTTGAAAAAATATTATGATTATTAAGATAAAAATGAAGAAAGATAATTTCTTTCGTCATTCTAATTATTATTCAAAAAAATGTTAATTAAAATTTTCGATTAACTATTTAAATTTAGAAATTTAATCGGAATTTAAATGTTTTATATAAAATGAAAAATAAATATTGTATTTTTATATATATATAAATGAATAAAAATATTTATAAATTATCGTCATGATTAGGCCTAAATTGACTATCTTCAAGTTCAACATTCAAAATATCTCGAAAGTTTGATGTTGAAATGAATAATAAAATCTAAACTGTAAATAAATAAATAAATAAATATATCTACCTATAAATGATAGAAGGAAAATTTAAAACATTCATTTAAAGTTATCAACAAATTATTTCAATGAATATAATTTTGCATCGAGAAATTGACATATCAAACTTTCCAGATGCTTTTTAACCCAAGACCGGATAATGAAGACGATGATGATAATGATGATGATGACGATGATGATAGTTAATGCTTTTAAAATAATTGCTTCTCGTAATATTCGATGCATCTTGAATAATTAATTATCATTTGTTTCTTTCTCTCTCCCCCTCTCTCTTCTTTCGGTATTTTCCCGTTTCTCTTCTTGCTTAGTTTTTACAATTATTATTTTATTTCAATTTATTCATTTTTCGTTCTTTTTCGTTATATTACATTTTCATCAAAAAAAAAAAAAAAGAAAAAAAACTTCTGGAATAATTAATGAATTCTGAACAGGGATTATTGAGAAAATAATTCTTTTCCCGTCAAATATTAGTATTAGTTGTGTTTTTTTATATCTGAAATTATTAGGTATATTTGTTTGTAATTCATTTCAGACAATATAAAAAATTATATGGAAAATTAAAGAAAAAAAATTTCAAATTAATAGTTATAGTTAGACATGTAAATAAGCAATTAAGTAAGCAAATGAATAATTAATTAAATAAATTAATGAGCAAATCAATGAATTTAAAATTTGCAAAAAATAATTTTTTAAGGCAGAAATAAAGTTAAAATCATAATTTTAAATGCTAAATTTATTTCCACTTTATAGTTAGTTAATTTTTGCAAGCGATTTCCAATTAAACTTTATTATCTCTGACAATAATAATAAGTAATAATAACAAATAATTTCATCCTCCTATTGCGAATCAACAGAACAAAGTAAAAATAGTAGAAATAATATTTATATTTGTAACATTCCAAACCTGGATTATTTCCGAAATGATTTGAATAATTATCGGATTTTGCTATTAAAAGCGTTTTAATCGATGAATTGTATGTAAATTATTAATTCCGATATTTTCAATTTTGCCAAATACCTACAAATACCGCAAATATATGCTTAAGAATAGTAATGCGAAAATGCAGCAATATATTATGCAATAATTATAATTCATCATTTACAACTATATTTCCTAAAAAATCTCATTATTATAACTGATATTAATTACTAATCATTTTGAGAATGAAAATGCATCATAGTCGAGAGCAAATTTTATCCATTAATTATCAGCTCGTTTTATTTAATTTTAAAATTCAAAAATTCATTTCAATTTAAGTCGGAAATAAAATTAAATCGTTTTATTTGAATTTTAAATAAAACTAAATCAAATTAATGCTAATATCTGGGTAAAACTTTTCATTCTTTTTTTCCACAAATAAACTATTAATCAGTTTTTTTAGTAATTAGATTTATAACAATCAAATGTTATATTATTTGCTCGCTTTTTTTTCTTTTTTTTTTGTGAATGATATTTGTGTAAATATTTGAGTAATGGATTACAAATAAAAAAAAATTAATGAGTAAAAAAAAGAGAGAAAAAAACGGAAGGAAAAGAAATAGAAAAAGAAAGAGAAAATGAGTAAAAAAATTAGAAATGATTAATTCAGATACTGAAACAAATAAATTTGAATATTCTTTTATAAGCGTTTACATATATTTGTGCATTAGAACTTAGAGACTAATATATGTTAATGCCTCATTAAGTATCAGTCAAAAACTTTCTTTTTTCTCGAAATCGAAGTACTTTTTTTTTCCCCTAAAACAACCTATTAAGTATCAGTTGATGCATAGAAACATAATAGCTTAGAATCTCACGCGTTTTTTTTTTTGCATAAAAATGTGCAAAAGCTTATTAGTTTGGGTTTTGTGCAAAAATACTAATTGAAAAATTTTTGTTGTTGAGAAAACGAGAAAAAACGTAATCGAAAAAAAAATGAGTTGAGGTAGTTAATTGAATTTTCAAGTTTTCGAAATATTTTATTTTATTTTTTGCCTGCATGATAATTGAATTTTTACCTTAAATTTCTGATCGAAAATATGACAATAATTTTTGGATGGTATTTGGTAGAGAATACAAGCAAATAAGTTTATCTTCAAAGCAAAAATTAGATGAAAAATATCAATAAAAAAAGATATTATTAAATGAATTAAGATTAATGTAATTAACTGGTATAATTAGTTTTTATTTACCTGTAGAAAAAAGTAATGGTTTAAAATGATCAAGAGAATACTATTAAGTGAATAAGATCAATTATTGTTGGAAATAATTTACTGTCAACTTCAAAGAATCGAAGATAAAGAAAGTCGAGAAAAGAAGTCAAAGACAAAAAAATATTATTAAATGAAATTTATTGGAATAAAATTTATTTAAAAATTTTAATTAAAAATGAAATAAATCTTAGCTCTGGAAATATTAAAATATTAATCAGATTATTAGCTGTCTATCAAAATATGATGAATTTTTGTACTTCAATGTATGAACAGCTTAATTGACTTATTAATTTCTCGAATAAAAATATGATAAATTGATTGATAAAAAGAAAGAGAAAGAAATGTAATAATAATTCAATCATTAAAGAAGATCAAACAAAAATCAATACCTTTTTAACTTTCAAAAATTCTATGACTTTTAGCAAACCGATGAAAATTCCTAGCTGATAGCGTGTATCAGGAATTTGAAATGAATTTGATTTAAATTATATGGAACAATTTGAATAAAATGAAATATGCTAATTAAATTTGTAATCAATTTAATTGAGATATAGATTTTAAATCTATTTATCATCCTTTTTTTTTCATCCATTCTAAAAAATTACTTTTGAAATTAAATTTTAAATTGAAAATTTATCACATTCATTAGAAAATAATTTGGATTTTGTTAGTTTGCAAATTTTCAAGTTAAATTTAAAAATTGCCTATGAAAGATTATCAATATTAATGTAGTGCTAGGAATAAAAAAAAAGAAATTAAAAGTATAACATTTGGCGTAGAAATTAATCCGAGAATATAAAAACCATTTTTAGAGGAAATTTTTATTAATTATAGTAATTGTAGTTTAAAAAGTTCATAATTTATTGCTACTAGTCTCTTTTTTTTGTCATGTAATACTGTCATGTTGAAATTAATCTTTTCATGCATAACATAAATGGTCTGATTAAAATGCAAAATTAATTAGCGTAATTAGGACAAATTCTGATTTAGATAAGCTTTAAAGATATCTTTGTTATCAATAGTAATATTATGTTGACAAATTAATTATTTCAATATTAATGCTATAAAAATTATTCTTCAAAAAAAAAGAAAAGCTGATAAAGTTGAAGAGAAAATGATAGGATAAAAATGATAATTAAAAAAAAATAATGTCATCATTTGAGCAAAAAAAGATAACGCCATTTAAATGGAAAAATTAACGCCATTCAAGTGAGATAAAAAAGTAAAAGCATTTAAGTAAACAGAAGAACAACGTCACTTAAGTGTGGAAAAGTGACATAACTTAAGTGAAAAAAAAAAAAGAATAATATCATTCAAGTGAGAAAATAACGTCATTTAAATGAGAATAAAAAGGTAGCATCATTTAAGTTATATATATATATATGTATAGAGAGAGAGAGAGAGAGAGGGAGAGAGGGAGAAAGATAAAAAAGAAAAAAAATCATTAAATCTCATCAAATAAGCTATTGTTGACACTGATAATGATGATGATAATAATGATGAACAGATGGACATTACTTTAGCAAATTGGATATGATCATCGTGATCCAAGATGTTCGAGAATGAATCGAATAATTTGAATCGAGAATGCGAAGCGTTGACGAATAAATTATGGAAAGGAAAAAGAAATTAATGAGTTTCGTAAATGTGCTCACAAAGGATATTACTTATTTCAGCATGCAAATAATATTTAGAGAAGAGCGAAAAAGGAGGTGCAAAAATTTGCTTGATCAGATGTAGAAATGTAAGTTGAACAAATGAAAGGGATGAAATGGGAAGAAAGGTAGATAGATAGGTAAAGCGAAGAAGGACGGATGGATGGATGGATGGATGGATGGATGGATGGATGGATGGATGATGGATGGATGGATGGATGGATGGAAAAAAGATTTTGAGTTAAATGAAATTTGAATGAAGTAGGATTGAACATATATAAATATGCACTTCGGCTCTAATCCTTTTATCAATAAATAAATTAATGAAATGTAACTATCAATTCTATAAGATATGTACAATTATCAATTGATAATAGTAATACTAATAATGCTAATAATAATAGTAATAATGACCATAATGACTATAACAATTAGTAATAATAATAACTTCAAGCTTATGATTAATTAAAAAATTCAGGAGTATATAATTAGAGAGAAGTTAAGAGGAATATATTCGTCTGATGAATTGATAATAGCGATAATAATTTTTTTATTTATAACTGATAAGTGACATGAAAAGTTCAACAACATGAAATTCGAGAAGATGTGATTAGAAGGGAATAAAAGGGATGGGCTGTAACGTAATCAGTTGATAATAATAATAATAAGAGTGATAATGATGACAATAATAATAATTGATAATAGCAACGTTAACCATAAAATTTGAGGAGGTGTGATTAAAGGTAAATGAAGGGAGATGGAATATGTTAATAGTAGTATCAATAATAATAATAATTATAATGATAGTAATAATAACAGTAATAATAATAATAATGACAATAATAAAATGATTAATAGTAACAATTTCAAGCTTGGAACTCGAGAAGGTGCGATTAAAGGCAAATGAAGGGGATGAAAATTTGGATTATGCAAATGTTAAACTTTTCATATCACTTATCAATTGTCGATAAATTTAATACGACAACTTTCAATTTATTTTGATGTTATCTATGTATAGTATCAATATATATATATACAAAAATGCTTTCAAGTTTGTAATTTTCTTCAAATATATCAGAAAAGTTTGTATATTTTCAAATTCCTTCAAAGATATTAGAAATGTTTGCTTATCATCTATACAAATTTTATCAAAACAATATCATCTATAAAAAATCTTATCAAAAATAAATAATTGAAATTCGAAAAGATAATCAAAAACTTGATATAGAAAATCAATTTGAAGTTTCACAATAATTGATAAAATAATAATATATATGATAAAGCTTCAGTGGGATTGATTAACATCTGTTGATCGGATCATTTTTACAAGCATTAAAAGAATAATGGAAAATAGGGAGGGGGAGAAAAGAAACGGTGAAGTTAGAAAGAAACGGATTGTTACAAAATGATAAAATTTGTTGAAATAAAATCAAAAAATTAATAACCCATATATTAAACATTAAACATATGATCCAAGAAATCACAAAATATAAAGGAAATCTCGAGAGTCCGCCTAGGAAATCTCGAAATATATATTCCATCGAGGGAAATCTTAAAATATATTACTCCAACGAGGAAACTCCAAAACATATTGCTCCAATGAAGCAATCTCGAAACATATTACTTTAACGAGAAAATCCCGAAACATATTACTTCATCCAAGAAATCTTAAAACATATCATTTCATCCACTGTATTACAAACTTTTATTGCCAAAAACTGTTAGAATAAAATGAGAAATAATAATACACAAATTAAAAGCAACCTTAAATTTCAATTTCTTATATTATAAACTTTTACTATCATATTGAAGAGCTGTCAAATTCAATCATATTTAACAACTTCAAATTCATTCATATAACAAAAAATGATGATTGAGTGATTGAATAATAAAATTATTATGTTTTTTCTTCCTTGATTTATTTTCCATATCATATTATCATTTAATATTTTAATTAACTTTTATTTTTCGTCTCTTCCCACTTTTTTCAAGAAAGAGAAGAAATAAAATGATTTCATGATGATAATTGATTATTTGTCTAAAAATTCATACAGGAAATTTCAAAAGTATATTGCATCGCCTAGGAAATCTCGAAAACATATTGAATCGCTTCAGAAATCTTGACAACATTTAATGCATCATTTAGGAAATCTCGAAAATATACTGCATCATTCAGGAAATCTTGATTATTTATTGAATGTAGGAAATATTTATTGCAAATTAAAATAAAAATTGATTTGATTATTAAATGCAAATGTATAATTGGGAAAATCTTATCGACCATATTTATAAAGGGAAGAGAGGAGAGGAAAAAAAAAGTAATTATATATTTTGATGGAAATTTATTCAATCTAATTTCAAATTCATGGATTGTTTAATTTTCATTTTTGTCAAAATTAGATTGCGTTATTTTTTAATTAATTTTCATTTATATTAATACAATTCTAAAATTTATTACTAAAAATGAACACATTACAAGTTATTCCATTACATTTTGCATATACAAATATATCATTAAAAAATTTTGATTAATCAATTCTAAAATTTTTAAATAAAAATGAATAATTTTTAAACTGAATATACTAAACGGAAAAAATGAATGAATATATTAAAAATGAATAAGTTATTCGATAACAATAAATAAATATATACTAATATACATGTATTTATTATTAAAATTTTTTTTTTTTTGTTAGCATTTAAGCAATAATTTTTCGTCTCTTATTCTTCATTTTCAGCACAATTCATTTTTCAAATTGAAGAGGCAAAATTTAGGCTCAATTTATCGCCCAAGTTGATTATCGAAAAATTTTTGCGAGAAAACGGAAGAAAAGCAGAAAAAAAAAGAAAAAGTAATTTAGTATTTAAAATTGCTCATGAAATTTGCCTTTATAACAATTTGCCATGATTTTTATTATTAGATTAACAATTTTTGGTGGTGAAAAAAAAAATAAATTTTTTAGACTAAAATTTCAATTCATCCAACAAAATATTGCTGGACGAATTGAAATTTAAATCAACCATTACTATTATATATTATTATTATTATTATTATTATTATTATTATTATTATTATTATTATTATTATATTATTATTATATTATTATTATTATTATTATTATTATTATTATTATTATTATTATTATTATTATTAGTATTAGTATTAGTATTAGTATTATTAGTATTATTAGTTATTATTATTATTATTCTCGTTATCTTCATATTTCAATTTCGCATGTTGATAATTCAAAAAAAAATAAATTTAATAATTCTATTTTTTTTTATTCTAAAACTCCTATAAAAATGATTTTTTTTCGTTAGATTGTTTTTGATTAACAGTTTGTTGAATAAATGCACATATTTTTTTTCTTTAAATTTGTGTTTTGTATAATAATTTTTTTCGTTAAATATTTAAATTTTAAAAATTTATTTTATTGATTTTTCAGCTTACATTGCAACAAATTTCAATCATCCCTTTTTAAAAAGTAGAATGCTTGAAAATTAATTTTTGTTACCAAAAATTTGTAAACTTCAAGAAGAGAAAACTATTTAATTTTGAATATTTGTTTGCACAAAAAAAAAAAAAAATACCGGGAAAAAAAAGGTAAGAAACGATGATTGCACCGATATGGCATAACAAATTTATTAAAATTTCTCATATGAATCAACGATTTTTAATCAAAATTGCCTTCTGCAATTCAATTATTACTTGCATCTTTTGCATTACAAGTAAGTAATTTACAATTAATAAAAGTAAAAAAAAGGCAAATTCGATTTTCAGCAATCAATTTTTATAAAAATATTCGACATTATTAATTCAAATATTTTCACGAACTTAAATTATAATCAGAATATCATAACTTAAATGAATTAATACATTTGTGAAATCTTATCTTTTTCTTTTTTACTTTTATATGAAGTAATAGAAAGAATAAATTAAATGATTAAATTAATCTATCATTTTGATTAAAATTTTTAATTATCAATGATATATTTAAACGACGTAAATATTTGGATAAATTTTTAAGTCATTGGTACATTTAAAGATATATAAATACTTGATTGAATTTTTAAGTATCAGTGATCCATTTTAAAGGTACGAGTACAAATAATTGGTTGTATACAACAGAAGTTTTGCGATATTATGTACATCCAAATGATACTATCGCAAATGCTAATGACGACATTTTAAATCAAATTATTTATTTTAAAAATGCAACTCTTGGACCATGGCTTTTTTGTTGGCTCGATCGTTCGTCAATTTATTTGTTTAAAATAAGCTTCAATTTTTAAGTTTGATCAATTAAATAAATAACTAGGCAAATTAGTTTGATAATTGATTAGGAAAAGCAAAATCGTCAAATGAATTTAACAGTTAGTTGGATTTAATCATTCTCGAGTTTATAATTAATGGCATTAATTATATCACCAAACAGTTATTTTCAACTATGTAATATTTACTAATAATAAAATTTGAATTATTTAAATTTTAATTTTAAAACTTTTGGTAATATTTAGCAGCAACTGATTTTCATTGTACAAAAGTAAATTATTTTACAACGGAAGAACCATATGATGTTACCACTTCTGTAGAATGTAAGCTTTTTTATTCAATTATTTGATAATAAATTAAGGATTAATTAATTCATAATTAATTAATGGAGCAATAATTAATTCACTGTGAAACGATCAAATTTTGCTAATAAAATTGGAATTAAACTCGAAATTAATCTGAAAATGAAATTATAATTTAATAGGAAATGAAATTATAATTAATTAAGCAAAGATTGAACTTTTTCACTTTTTTTTTTGCTTTTAATTTTGCAACTTTTTTATATAAATGAAATGTTTAATTTTAGTTTCTGTACATCGTGCTTTCATTTTTATGATTTCTGGCACTGTATTAATTATTTTGGGTTTAATTAGTGCTATAATATGTTCCTTCCAAGAATGGCCTTACCATTCACTCATGTGTTGCTCTGTTTTGCATATTTTTTCAGGTAAAATTAAACAATAATTATTACATGAATAATTTTTGAGCAATTTTATTGATGCAAAAAGTAAATTCTTAAATTTTTTGAAAAATATTTTTTTAGGAATGGCAAATTTTGCATGCATAATTGTTTACATGGCCGCTGTTTCAAAAGAAGTTGGCAATAAAATTTATGCTGCTTCGAAATTTGATGATCCACTTTTTCATTATTCTTATGGATATTCCTTTATTATGCTTAAAGTAAGCAAACTTCGTTTTTTATGTTTATAAATTAGAAATTAAAACTCATAAATTCAAACCTCATAATTGATTTTTATAAACTTTCAGTATGGAGATATTTTAAACCAAGTTCTTTCTTTTCCAATTTTAAATTATTTTTAAATAAAAATTTAACTTCTACGATTAATTTTATGAATTTGCAGAAAATATGACCAAGCAAAATATTCGTTCCTTATGCTTAAGATTTATTTTAAATTATTAAGAGTTTAAATTTTAAAACTAATTCTAATAAATTTCCGATATAAAAATAATTTCGAAGTAAAATTCTTTTCTAATGTTTAAACTTTTTCTATTATATAATTAAAAATTTGAATTTCAAGATTAATTTTATAAATTTTCAGTGCAAAAATATCATTCATCTTCGTTTTTTTTTTTTTTTTTTTTAAGATTTCATTTTTGGGAAATGAATTTGCTGCATTATTTTCCTTACTTGTTTATATGGCTAAACGTGATGAACGTATGTTTAACAAATATCATATAAGGTATTTGGTTATACATATATATATTTTAATTATTTCATTATTCCTATCGAACTTTACAGTCTAATCTATAAACTATATGTTTAAGTTTCAATTTAAAAGTTTTGAAGTTTTTGATTTATTTTCTAAATTTGCAACTTTAAGGATTTAAACTTATGAAAATTTATTATTAATTTTCAGATCTTTGGTAGCTAAAATGGATGAAACAGATTTTTTAAATAGATGTCACTGTCGGCATCATACAAAACACCGTCGATCAATCAGGTAGTGTTAAGATAATTTCACTGAACCTGAAATTTATCCGTACTCCCCTTTTTAAAATTTAATTTAATAAAAAATTCAAGCAAAGTTTTTTTTTCCACTTACTACAAATATGAATTTAAGAAATTTCAGAAGCCCGTCGGAATTTCTAAACAATGAATATACATCTATCAGAAAATCAATCGCCATTATCGATTTGGTAGAAGAAAAAAATGCATATTACTCGGGATTTGGATACCGATATTTCCCAGAACTGAACAAATGATTTTGTATATTTATCGTAATCAAAATAGCACATAACACTCTTTCTTTTATTTTGCATTGTAAAATAAAACAAATTTTTAAAAATAAAATCGAACTCTAAAACAAGAAAAAAATATATACAAATTTAATAGAACGAAAAAAATTATAATCATATTTTTTAAAATTAAGGGAAAAAGTTACCAGTTTCCAATTTTGAAAATAATTTCTTAAATTAATTATGCAAAATATTTGAGAACCAAAAGAGAAAATGAAAAATGAAAAGACTTTTTAGTTTTTTCCTTCCTATATTATTTCACGAATAGGTGATGAGCAAATAATTTATGAGCGAAATATGGTTTTCATTTTCGTATATTAATTAATATTATGATAAAATGATTTGAAATTAAATTCACTGATTTTAATTCAAAAAAAAATTCTGTCATATGAAATGTATTTTAAGTTCATAAATTCCAATACGTTTTTTTAAATTTCAACAAATTTAAATTATTTCAATTACATCATAGCGGAAGACAAAATTATGAAAGGATAATTATAATTCTGTGTTAATTAATTAATTAAATTAAGATTAAAAAAGAAGATATGAATAAAAATATTAACTTTTGTTTCTTTCTTCAAAAAAAAAGTACAAAATATAAATCGATAAGACATGTCTGTTTAAAATATCAATTAAAATATTTTATGGTTTTAATTTCAAAGAAAAATGTGTTGGTGATGATTGACTTTTTGGAAATTTCATGTTACTTTTACTCAAACCACTTGTTCGACGTCCTGCAGCAACAATTGAGAAAACGCATAAAACTGCATAACATATTTGATCAGCCTAAAAAAAAAGAAAAAAACGATTAAAATTTATGATTTTTTTTTAAAATAATTCAAATATACTAAATATGGAACATGCGATTTTATAACATGCAAATGTGACATGCATAATATCCATTTCAAAGTTGAAATGGATATCAGGAATAATGTATTATTGGTAATTGATAAAGTATGAACTCCACTATAATTGACAATTTTCTCATATATATTTTATTCCTATGTTCATAAGAACCATAATTAATTACATTCGGCCACATTATTTGCGATTACGGTAGAAGGAGCGGTTGAATTGTTTGAAAAATCATTGTTACATGTTGAATGTAGACATGAAATTGATTTAGACGCAGAATCTATATCACTCACGTATTGTTCCGTGTAGCGTACAGAAAATACACGATGTAATGACCATGCAATATCCGATGCCTAAATCAACAATTACATATCATAGCAATTCATGCAAACAATAACAATAAACAATAGCAATAAATAACAACAACAACTTTAGAAATTATTTTTTTCTCAATTTCTTCGTTATGTACATTTTAGGATAAATAATTAAATAAATATTTCAAATATTTGAATATTCCTTTAAAAACTAATCATGCATTCTTTTTTTCCTTAATTCATCCTTTTATAAAAAATTTTAGCGATATATTTATTAATCAATAAAAGGAATGAAATTAAGATATAAATGAAATATTATGACTTTTTTTTTTCACTGATAAATAATTAATCAATAATGTAAAATAAATTACAATAATGATAAACATGCAGCAAAAGAGCAAGTTTTATTAACACTAATCATAAGACAGAGAAATATATTAACAATGAAATAGGATACTAAACGACATCACGTCACGAAATTGTAATTGAAAGGACTGATAAAATATATTTTTAAAATTTTGATATTTAATCCTTACCATTTGCGATAAATAGCGCCTTTGTATTAGTACATTCTTTTTGCGATCTGTAATATAAATTAGGTAAAGGTAAATTAAATATACAAATAAAATTTGGCGAGAAAAGATTTTTGCTCTTTAGATTGTCATGATATTTAAAAAACAATTATCTCATTCTAAAAGTTTAGTTTGAAATTTTAAAAATTATAGGACAAAATCAAAAGAAATTAATGGTTTGATAATGAATACTGCAAGTATCATATGACTCGTTCAATGTTCATTTTAGCAAAATTTCGTCTTAATAACTTTAGCTTAAAGTTTTCTAATGAATTAAAAAATATAATTTAAACTGTCAAGTTTATTTTTTTTTTGGTTTAAAAATGAATAAAATTCCTTAATCCATAAAAAAGCATATTCAAATTGACAGCAAAATACTTAGCAAACGAAATTTTTCAGCAAAAATTGGAAAATAAAAATTGGAAAAGTAATGGATTAAAATTAAACGAAAATTCGATAAATTTTTTTCAATTTATATTATAATCGTACAAATGAAAATAATTTTAAAAATGTGACTCATTTTGTGTGGAAAAAAAATTAAACAAGTAAAAAAGAAAATGCAATATATCGTCATACAAAAAAAGAAATTACTGTATAAAATATCGCAAATTACTGTTTTTTTGAAACTAGCACCTACCGTATTCTTCGAGAACAAATACATTTCCACCAAATGTATTACACTTTTTAATATTGCTCAATTCAATGAAATGCTGAAAGTAAATTTGAAAATTGAAATAGGAACTGTTTAATTCAAACTGTATAAATTGTTAAAAAGTTAAAATTTTGAAACGAAAGAAAAAAAACGGAATGGTAATGATAATATTTACCTGTCTCTTTCGAAAAGTAATGCTATACCATCTATTCGTACTTGTAGCAATCCTCCTTGATTCGATTCCATATCTTGAACCGGGAATTCGCCACCTAAATCACGTCCAGATAACGTTACTTTACCTCGCGTTGCTGCTCGTTCCATAGCTTCCTTCATCGCGGCATACAGTTCGCGGCACTAAAACTTTGAAAAATATTGTTAAATGATTAGTTTGAAGTTTTGATGGATTTGTTTAAGAAAAATAAAAATTTTACAAAAACAATTTGAATAAAAGATGTGCAATAATTTACAAAGAAATTTTTAGAATATCGGCAAATCCTATCACAATAATCAAATTTTTTTGATTCATAAACTTCTAGAAGAACACATCCGAAACATGTAAATGTAATTTTTTTTGTGCATGGAACTTATATTCGAAATATGCGTATAAACATCTTCGTAAATTTCTAGAACAACATATTGCATACTCATTAAATATAACCTTTCTTGTGTAAAACTTATGCATATGCACTTTCCCTTCAGTCGACGCCATAAGCATAAAACACGTGTTTTCGGAGAATACGTCATATTCACTACGCGTTCATACCACCACCGTTCTGTTATAGCACTGTTACTGGCTCGAAGTACAACTGCATCATCGCATACCTCAAAAAAAAAAAGGATTATAAAATTCAAATATTACAAACTACCATAGTTGTTTCTAAATTAGAATCTCGAAAAAGAAATAAAAACTTCAGAATATCAGCTGGGATTCCAAAACTCTGTTCCAAATTTCAAATTTAATTTGACTTAAAAAGATTTAAATTTGATTTTGAATTTACTTTGAATTTACCTCCATAAACATTAATGGATCTTGCGCTGTAGCTCCATGATGAACAGTGAATGATTGTTTTTGAATAAGACGACTTCCGAGCGGTTTCAACGGTATTCCATTACTTTGCTAAAAACTAGATGCTTCACGATAGTCATAATTTTGATTACGACAAGATACTTTGATAAATTGATAAAAAGAAGGCAAGTTTATTAATAAAAATAAATCTAAAAAACAGCTGGAAATTTTAAAGTATTCAAATCATAAAAATTTTATTTTTTTGAAAAAATTAAAACGTTAATTACCAAATTCGCTCCAATTTAGTCACTAATTAAATTAGGTTATTAAGCGACTATTTATTAACAATTGAACTGATTATTGAACTGATTATACGCAGAAATGTAAAAAGAAAAAAGACAATTTCAAACACTCACAGTTTTTGGAAGATCATCCAAAAGTTGATTGATCGTTTTTGAATAAACCAAACCTATGTGTGCTTTACCTAACAGTCTTCGTATTTCTGAAATTTAAATTCGAAGTCTAATTTATAAATAAGTTTTAAAAATTTATGAAAAATCATCAGATTAACCAAAAAACTTTGTTCGTTTAAATGCAATGCATTTTTACTGTCGTAGCACGATTAAAGTTTGAACTGTTACATGCATCATTCTTTGACTTTCTGCAAAGAAACTTACGATATGAAAGATTAGACTATTTTTTTTTTTATCTTTATTCTTTGATTTAACTGAAGAAAATCGCATAGAAATCATAAATTATAAGATTTAAAAATCATATCAATAAAAACTATAAAATTTGAAAGAAAATTTTTCAATTAAAGAAAGAATTAAAGAAAAAAAAAAAGTTTTTAATTACTAACCTGTTGAACAGCTCGTTGATTTCCACCACACATAATCATATAGGATGTTAAATTATGAAGTAATGTTGACAAAAGATGATCTTCGTCTAATTCTAGACGCCGTTTTTTCAGATTCTGATAAACTACAATATCGATCAATCATTTCACATGGCTCTTGATCCATTCCAATAATATCTCGTTCTTGTGCCACAACATCAAAAAATGCATTTTCCCAGAAATCCATCTTTTGCCATAATGGATTTGGTGACGGTACTGCATAAAATATTTATACTGTTTAATGATTTGTAATATTTAATGAATTTTAATCCAAAAAAAGTTATCAGAATTATACTAATTTTCTCGATTTTTTCCCTTTTGAATTTGGTCGGTTTCACTTGGTACGGTGCAGTCGTAAAGAATATGACTGTCGCATAATCTTATAATAAATCACATGATCTTATGAACAGAAATATAACTATAAAATATATAATTAACTATCTTTATTAATTTGCCTGAAGTTTTCTGAATATGTTTCAGTATGTTTGCAAACCTCTTAGTCATAAATCTCTTCTAGGCTATCGTAACATATTCTAGTGATATCTGATGATTTTAAAAATGGATGGTTTACATAAAATAGAAACACAAAAAATAATGAAATATAAAGACATAATTAGCTATCTTTATTAATTTATCTAAAAATTTCCCGAAATATATTCCTTTATGCTTATAAACATTCTTAACCCGTAATAACCTTGATTGCTAAAATCGCTAGGAGAAATAAATGAAACACCTTTGTTCAGAATTTTAATATTCCTGAGTATATGGTCCGATTTATTGTGCAATGTAGAATGTAATCTAAAATTGTCTAAAAAACAGCTCATTTTCCATATGATAACAAAGGCGCTATTTCTTGTAAAAGCCATCTACGCGGAAGAAAAGATTCTGAGCGCCAGAGTCATTGTAAAAGATGTGCTTCAACGAGGTTGGTTGGATGAGCATTAGTTGCTCTCTCTTTTTCCTCGAGTTATATGGTCATTAAAATTGTCTTATTGGTATCACTCAATTAATATTATTGATATTGTAATCGCTGCATTCGTTGATGCGTTATCAACTTATGTAACAGATGTTTAATTACCCAAGTCTGAGGTGCTGCCATTTAAAGATAGAAACAACCTTCAATCTTTGTCAGGTTAAACAAAATCGACGATATTTGGTAATATATTTTGATGAAATTTAATTTTAGAAATGGATGACTTAGTAGAGAATAGAAATGAAAAATGAATGAAACAAATCGAATAAATGATTACATATCAAATCTTGATAAATGAAGTGTCGAATTGCTTTTACGTCCGATGAAACACGTGATGAAGTTGTTGAATCGAATGATAAGCTATCCGGTGGATGTAAATGAAGACGTGATTTCTGGAAAAAAGGACGACACTTTATTAATCAAAAATTTCAGGTTTGAATGTCGTATTGAAAAAACGCAATATATGTATTATTGATTTCTAGCTAAAAAATTAGAAAGTCTCTCATTTATCATTTTAACCGAAAAATTAATCTAATAGCAAAGATTATAATTTAAAAAAATTTTCTTTTTTTCAAAAAGCTTTCAAATAATCTTCAATAGTAAGCTCAAACCTACTGAGGATTTATGTTTACAAACAAAAAACTTACAAGAGCTGAACTAAATGATGAACGTCGAGATGTGGTTGCACTTGTTTCTGTTTTAGTATCTGAACTTAGTTTTGATCCCGAATTATTGGCATCGAAATTTTTGGCAGAAATATTATTTACTTTTATTACTTCATCCGAATTTTTCACTTCAGGACTGACTTTCGGTTTCGAGACTGGTTGCGCAGTGTCACCTGTACTTTGACGAACTGGTCGTGGTGGAAGTGGTGGTGGTGGACCAGTAGCTAAAAATTAATATTAAAAGATAAATTTAAGAAATTGATGATCGGTTTTTCAAATCTTCGGAACGCTAACGCACATTCAAGAAACGTTGGATTTGAATCAATTAAGAAAAGTAACCCAGAATTAAAAAAGTGCCAGAATTTAAGCAGTAACTTACGTAATACAATTTCACGTGTTTCAACGAGTACGTGGCGGAATTGGAGGTTTAAAAGTTTGACATACAGGTAAGGGCAAGGATGGTGGTGGTAGGATTGGCATTGGTGGTGGACGTACAGGTGGTGAAACGTCATGTTGTTGGCGTTGCACATCATACAGCGATGAAGATGGAGTATTAAGCTGAAAAAATCTCCTTAGTTTTAAAATTATGCAAATTTAAATGTTAACCATAAAAATTGCCTGAATATGATGCATAATTTAAATTAATTATCAATTAAAGAAAAAAACTTGACTCTGGAAATATGACGATAAACTTGAAAATGAGAAAGAAAAAAATCTTACAATAAAGTCTCGAAATAGGTCTTATTGTAGAGCATCTTTGAATTTTCTAAAAAAACAGAATAAATTTTACCAAACTTCCGGATACACTTGGCGGTGATGTTATCTCGGTTTCTTTTGTCCAATAATGAGAATGGGCAATTTCAAGTACATGGAATAATGACGCTAGGCCATTAGAACCTGGTGAATTATACGAATATTCCAATCCAGCAATACATGTTTGTAAAGCCTTCAAATATCCCTTATATTGATTTCGAGTTAACTGCTGAAAAAAAAAGGAGTTATGCAAATAATATAAATAAAAAAAACCAAATTTTTCATAAAATTACATTTATCATAAAATCATTGATATATCACGTATAATGATATAATGATATCAAAGCCGGCATAATATATGATATATGATGAGGATTTCTTGACTTTCAAATTTTGATAGCCGTCTAAATAAAATGAAAAAGAAATTTTGCTAAATTAATATTTACCATATCTTGTATGAAATCATCTTCAAAATGCTGCACATCAAGGCCAAGATTTAATTTCGAACAAACAAGCTGTCGCAAACTTTCATCTTCCATTAATCTTTTCAATTTTGGATATGTGAAAACACCAACCCTTGACCAGCAAGAATTTGATCACATATTTCGCGAACAACTTGTTGGTTCCTACTGCATCATTTTTGTTTAATTAATTGCTTCAGAATAAAGAAAAAAACAAGTTAAAATACTAAACAAAATTAGGCATAATTAGCATAATTAAACCGAGAGTTCAAACTACCAAATTATTGAAATTATAAACTTTGAGTATTATTGTTACGTAGCTGAAAATGTAAAAAAAATGAGCAAAATGTGAACAAAATTTCCGAAAAATTTTTAAGCAAATTGTAAAATATTATCATATGTTTGATTGATAAGATGTTGCCATGGTTTTAAAAATTTGATAAGACACTAATCATATTTTTAGCTGATAAGATTATGTTACCACAGTTTTAACAAACTGATAACATGCTATCATATTTTTGATAGGTAAAAACATATTATCAATGTTCCGAGCAAACTGATCAATTCTTTCAGTAAATTAAATTAAAATGATTTTATGATTGATACTTTTTATCTAGTTTTTGATAAAAGATTTCTATTCGATATATATAATTTATCATCCTATTATTGAGCAATATTTAATTGAAAATAATCGATTTTGGACATTTTTTTCCCCAAAATTCTTTAATTAAAATATAGTAAATTGTTAAAATTGAAAAATAAAATTCTTTAAATGACATATAATAAATTATTAAAATTAAAATTAAAACCTTTGTTGTGCAGCTGCATTAGTAGCAGCATTTTTATTTCCAATTATATTACTTTTTGTTCGTACCAGATGTTGACTTTGTTCCACACGATTTGCTGCAGCTAAAGCAATCGGACGAACTGTTTTATCTCGTAAAGCTTGAGCTTTTGGAGCTGTACGATGCAAAAACCTGTTAGATAAAATTTTTTCTTTTTTAAAAAAAAATTATTAATGTAATTGACAATAAACTTTTACTTATTAACAACAATACTTATTGCATGAAATATAAATATAATAAATTAAAATAAATTTACTTAAATCGATTCTAAGCGATTCTTTTACATATCTCTTAAAAATCAAATTCAAGAAAATAAGAAATGAAATTAATCAATCTGATTTAATATATCACGCTGCTTTAAGTAAATCTTTTTTTAATCAATTATAAGTCAATTTCGAGAAAGTAATGAATGAAATTAATTAACCTGATTTAACATATCATGGCTTTTTTCCGCATAACCATTAAGTGCATTCATAAATTGTGGTCCAAGAACTTTTTCACCTGAGTCTGCTAAATGAGCCAAACCCTATAAACATACTATTTCTATTAAATATTTCAAATTTTTTCCTGAATCCGCTACATAAGCCAAATCTAGCCAAACCTTTTAAATGTATATCATTTCAAAAAATAATTCAGATGATCTAAATAAATTAATTTTATGAGAATTTCAGATAATGTTATCATTTATAAGAATATGAATTACAAACCTTAATACCAGCAACTTTTAATGGTGGTGTCTTATTGGTTATTGTACCGGTTGAACCACCGGATTGTGATGATAATCTACGAGATGTTGAGAATTGGCAATCATTTATCGGTGTAGATTCATTTGAAGGATGAAATGAGAAATCACCCTTAATGCATAAAAATAAATTTAAACTGAAAAAAATAACACAAAATATTAAACGTTAAAATTTATGAATATCGATTAATCAATATTTTAACAGTTTACTCTGCTATCCGATTTTAATGCCAAATTTTCCGCAAGCCTTGCAAAATCAGCTTCACTATCCATTGCTGATGTTGAAATTGATGACGACGGTGTAGATCTTAAAAAAGGGAAAAAAAAGGGTAAAAACTGATCAAATAATTTAAAATCAGTGATAATTTTGGGGAAAATATCTAATGATAGTTTAGAAGATTCTTAATTCAATATCTGGACAAGTTTTGACTGAAATCTAAGAGATTCCTAATAAATTTAATACTGGTCAAGATTACACGCATCTAGAAGATTCGTAATTAATTGAATACCAAATTTAGCTAAGTTTAAAGTAGTAAATTTAACTTACTGGCCACTACTTGTCGAACTACCAACCGAATGTATACTTTCACTTTTCGGAATAGCTAATGTTAACGGTTCCTTATAAACATCATCTACTTCTCCAAGTGGTTTTGCTGCTTCTGAAAAGCAAGACGAAAAGTTTTCCATCTTCAAACTCCTTCGTAACATAAACTTATTTTGAACTTTAAAAAAAAATGAAAAGATAATAAAGTCTCTAAATTAAAAATGCAGTAAACAGTTGAAAATTAATGCGACAATTTCGTGAAAAATACTTAACGATAGCTTATAAGATTTGTAATTAATCCAACATATTTATCCTAATTAAACGATTGAAAATTATGATGCGAAGAAGGTATACAACTCAAACAAAAAGATTTCTTATTATAGAAAAATTGCAGATGAACTGTAAAATTTAAATGAACATTGAATATTGAAATTTCCCAACAGAAATAGTTATAGATGCTTTTGCATATGTCGAAAATAGCTCTAAATTTCTGATAGAAATTGCTAATATCAGTTATTATTTTCGACTATTTATTGAATTTCCAGGTTATAAGCTATCGTTAAGCATTTTTCACGAAATTGTCACATTAATTTTCAACTGTTTATTGTATTTTTAATTTAGAGACTTTATTATCTTTTCATTTTTTTTAAAGTTCAAAATAAGTTTATGTTACGACCTTTAAATTAATCTTTGGGGCTTATCGTTCCAATTGAACTTTCAAGTTAAATTATTTTTTCAATGATCAATGAATAGGGAAAGACAGAATTTAATCATTTACCTATTGATGATGTATCTGCTTGATCAGGAACATCAAACATCAGATCATCAATACTGGAAATACTTTCACCATCGGTGTTTCCGGTATCGCTTACTTCATCACCATTTGAATCTTCAACAGAATATTCTCTTTAAATGAAAATAATTCAAAATGATTTTCCAACACTTTATTATTTCATAACAAATAATAATTGAGGCAATTAATTTTAACAACAATTAATCACCAAAAGATTAATTTAAAGATCATTTTAATGCTTATACTTTAAACAAATAGATTTTTTGAGATGACAAGCTTAATTACCTGTTACACTGTTTCGTCGTTCATTTGTAAGTTTTCGCCATGCATCAACAAGCGCCGAATCGTTCGAATATACCTGAAAAACATAAGTTTGAGCTTTGATCAATAAATATTGAATTGTTTGAATAAAACCTGAAGAATTATTTCAAAATTTACATCATTTTTTGACAATAATTTTCTTCCACTCCTCTAATATAACTCATTTTTGAGCTATATCTTTTAGACCATACATTCAACTTCAATATCTATGAGTTATTTTTAAATTAATTCACTTTCTCTTGTTTCGCTTAATTTCTTCACTTTCTTAATCAATCGATAACTTATACGATTTTTAAGATTTAATAAAATCTTCTAGAATTTAATCAATAAAACTTTTTTTTTCAAGAAGAAAAAGAAATCGATAAATTAACAAACGGTAAAATGAATAGGCATCAATGATTCATTAAACCATTTTCCTTTATCACCAATCTGTCTTGGATCATCTGTTCCTGCTTGTACTCGTACATAGGTTTCATTATGTGGACATAACGAACATTCAGCAAAATATTCTACAGCTTGAGTTCTAGAAAAATAGTTCTTTTTTTTTTTTTTTTGAATAACTAAGCAAAACCTTTTGTGAGTTTTATAATTCGAGAAGGAAATCAGAAATTTTTTTGGAATAAATAAATAAATAAAACATTTTTTGTAAGTTTTAAAATTTGAAAAAGGAATCAGATAAACGAGAATATTTCAAAAATTTAGAATTCTGAGAGGAAAAAAAAATTTGCGAAATATTTTTTTCTCGATGAATTTCATAAAATTGGATTAATTTTTATAAAATTTAAATTAAAAATTATACATTGTAATGAGTATAATTTCATTTTTTACTAACTTGCAAAGTTCCGCGATAAATTGTGTAAATTGTGGACGACTGCGTAGGAAAGATTCTGTTTGAAGTGCAACAACTGGTCGTGGATAAAGACGTAACGTACGTGTGTGTTCGCAAAAATTTGCAAAATACGTTTGCACTATTAAAAAAGCGAATCTAGAAAATTTAATAATTGATTTCGCAAAAAAAAACAATTTTCGTATTTTTAAAATTAGAAAATTACTGATAATAACAAACCATTGCAACGCGAACATTAATATCAACAATATCACTGTCAATCGTGTAGTCATTCTCAATCGTTTCATCATTTTCTGATTCTGTTTTTGGTATATTTGGCAGTAATTTATCCAGTGATTTACGTAAGCTATTCTGGAATATATTTTTTAAAAAATTGTAATCAACAATATCACTTTATGAAGAAAGAAAAGCAAGTATCAACAAAAATCTGAAAAATATAAATTTTATTAAATGAAATGAAATGAAATTTAATAGTAACCTTTAATTCAGTACAATCTGGTTCCGGCATATCAGGAATATTGATATCATCTGGTATCAATAATTCATTCGTATCAAGATCAACAACAATAACATCATTTGGTATATCAATAGCTTTATGAGCAAAAAACGATGCTGGTAATCCAATTACGAATGGTGTTGGCGCATATAATAACTTAAATATGAAAGGAAATAAATAATTAAAATAATCAAGTAGGTATCGAATCCAGATAATATTTATCAATTAATACTCCAGTGGATATTTAACAATAAGTTAATGCAAATATTATAAACATTATATAATATATATTCATATATGTATGAAAATACTTTTAATAATCGATCCATTCTTGAGAGAATGAGAATTATAAAATTATGGTCAATTATTAGCATAAATATACTGTATTTTTCTAACCGTATATTTTAATTTTAAAGATTTTTAAAAATTTTTATGGTGTATTTGAGTTTAATTTTTATTACTTGTACAAATTTTCATCATCATTCCCAATCACTACTAATTTGTGAAATATCTTATCTGTTACAAAAAAAAAAAAAAAAAAAAAAAATGAAGAAATCATTAGCCCATTACTGTAACCTAAAATGTTCACCACAGTAATATTAAAATATTAAAAGTAAAGGGCCAAACTTATTTTTGCATCGTCCAGGTTACTACTGTATCCTAAAATGCGTGCTACAGTAATATTGAAACATTAATATTAACCGTAAGCATTATATCCAATTTTGTCTCATCTAGGTTACTGTGTCCTAAAATGCGTGCTACCGTAACGCCGAAAAATTGACAGTAGTGTATTAAATTCAAATTTGGATGAAAATTAAGCAAAAAATTATATTCCTATAAAGTTTAAAATAATTTTTAAATTAAGCATACCTGTTCAGCTGATGGCATAAATGAAGGAAGTAAAGGTATGACTGGAAACATATATTCCAGCGGATACATTAATACAACAAGTGCTAAAACGCACAAACTAACTGCATTATAATTGCGTGATTGTAAGACAACCTATAAAAGAAATGAAATTTTAAATTAAATTTTTTTTTAAAGTAATTAATCTAAATAATTAACAAAATTTTAAATTACTTAATTATTTTGGGTCAAATTAGAACGAAAATTTATAAATTGAATTGATCAGTAAATGATACAAAATTTGTAAATTATTATTTTATTACTAAATTTATAAAAGTCTTTTTCTTTTCTAAATCATTTACCATTTTACAATAAAATTATGAATAACAAATTTTACCTTTGATTCAAGCATTATAGCAGCCATTACTTTCATAACCGTATCAATTCCAAGAAGTTCAAGGGGTAAATGAAGTGGAAAATCAACAAAAGAAAAGCGTGTATGATCAGGAAGAGCAAATTCAAAAGGTGGCAAAATATTTGACGGTAATACCTTTAAAAAATTGAATAAAACTTTGCCTATCAATTATAAATCTACAAATGTAAGCTGGAGGAATGAAAAGTTTTAAAAAACTTACTTCATCCCATAAGTTTATATTTTATAAAATTAGATGCAAGAAATTTGGATCTCATTAATAAATCTTGATAAATCCAAAAAAAAAAAAAATGCCTACCTCTAAAAGTACCTTAGTTTTTCCTGGAACAGAAACTGGTGCACTCAGTAGCATTAGAATCCATGTTTCTAAGTCTCGAATATCCTGCATAACCCTGGGTGGGATTGGTTCTGTCCAACAACCCGTAAGTATTGCCCAAATTATATCTCTAAAAAAAAAAGTGTCATAAATCAACGATAAAATTACTTTATCTATTAATTATAAATTTATAATAATATGCTATGAATCAATTTATTGCACAAATTATATTCTAAAAAAAAAGCTTACAGAATTTTTAAGATTTAAAATTTATTGCAAATAAATAAATTTGAATGATCGAAAAATGATTACTTGGAATATTGCCCATCGTCGCTAAGTCGTTGACTACAACCATCGATCAATTTCTTCAATAACAACAATAATTCTCGAAATTTTGAAAGAAATGGATGATGACTTATTAAGCATAAACTTGTTAATGAAAGCCTTTGATCCAATCTGTAATAATCGTTTTTACGGTCGATTTCTGCGAGACTTCCACAAAATATTACCTGAAAACCTACGCAAAATGGTAACAGCGGATAGGACAAGGAGATATTTCCGGATTTATTTTCAAAATAAGCCATGAAGATATCAGTAGTTTTCTTTTTTTTTTCCGACCAACTATTACCTAAGTTAATTCTCAATTAGTTCAATAAATTACTTTACTAATCATTCATTTTTCTTTATCACATATCTTCTTGTATAATTGATGATTAAATAACCTTTTATGCGAACGATTACTGTAGGAAATATTTTTATCATTCGTTGATGCAATACGATTTTTTTCATAACTTTGCAGAAAATTTAAGCAAATACCATATCGTATTTTTGCCGAATCTTTCTCTGTTAATGTAAACACAAAACTGCTTGTTTCTCGATGAGAATGCGAATGTCGTGGTACTTCTGTAAGAGACAGTATCCATCATGTGAATGCTATTAATTTGCTATTAAAATTCAACATAATTAATTAGTCAGCAATGTTCAGCAAATTAAATTTATGATTATTATTCATAAGCTATTTGTCCATTACAAATTAATTTCAAAAATTTAAACTTTCGGAAAATTGCTTTTTTTTTGAAAAATTTTCAGTATTTTTTTCTTTTTAAATGATTATCATTAAATTAAACAAACCTTTTGTAATGCATCCTTCCGGTTGACAAAATACTGTAACATCGGTTGGAAGATAAAAATCTTTTATGATTATCATTCGGATAACGCCTTAATAATTCCGGTGTTGTGATAGTTTGCAAGAATGATGATGATGATGATGTTGCATCATTAATACTTGTTTGAGATATATATTTACCTCGACGTCGACCAACTATTACCTGTAAAATTTTTCATCAAAAAAAAAAAAAAACTTTTCATTAATCTATAATTATTGTTAGTGTTAATTAAAAGTTTCGAATCAATTAACTTATTATTACTACGTTTATTACTATCATTATATTATATAAGTATATTATTATTACTGAAATTATGATTAAGCTATAAATGATGAGAGCAACTCTTTCTTTATAATAAGTATATTATTATTATTATTATTGAAAATTATGATTAAGCTATAAATGATGAGAGCAACTCTTTCTTTATAATAAGTATAATTATTATTATTATTGAAATTATGATTAAGCTATAAATGATGAGAGCAACTCTTTCTTTATAATAAGTATAATTATTATTATTGAAAATTATGATTAAGCTATAAATGATGAGAGCAACTCTTTCTTTATAATAAGTATAATTATTATTATGAAAATTATGATTAAGCTATAAATAATGAGAGCAACTCTTTCTTTATAATAAGTATATTATTATTATTGAAAATTATGATTAAGCTATAAATAATGAGAGCAACTCTTTCTTCTTTTTAAAGTTATATTTAAAAAAAATAAATGGAAAATGCAATGGTATTCATTAAAATTGTTTATTAAAATTTAAGAAGAGTTTAAATTTACGAAGAAAATTACTGAATAGTTCAAAGAAAAAAAAAATGATAAATCAATGAAACATACTAAATAATCAATCAAGCGTGGACAAAGTTCTTTGCCTTTATCATCCATTTGACATATTTAGTTTAATAATAAAAATTTTTAAAAGATCCTGTATTTCTGCAAAAACAATTATTCACTTTATCAGTGATAAGAAATGAAGATATTTCAGCATTGATAATAACAAATAATATTATTATTACTAACAACAATAACAATTAACATTTCTCAATAAATAACTAATAGTAAATAATAAGTCATAATAATTTGTAAATAAGATAATAAGGAATGAATGATTGTAGTAATAGTTTAAGTACCAAATATTAAAATAGGAATAACAATATCAACAATAATTAGCAATAAATAATGATAGCATTAATGATAATGCCAATGAGAAATAAATGATTATAACGATAATTTAAACGTAGAATTTTAAAATTTTAAAAGAGTATTTTCAAAAAATTTAATTGCTAATAAAAAAAAAAAGAAAAAGAAGAAAAACACATCAAGAATAATGTTCAATTTAATTCATCGTGATAAAATATCGGAACTGAACAGAGATTAAACAAATTTTATCAGCACATAATTATTACTGATAATGATTCTAATGTATTATTAATAATAAATATATTATTTTTATTAAGAATTCGAAATTTGAATTTGTTTATTTTTTAAAATTAGGTTATTATTATTAGATCTAAAGATAATAAGAAAATTTGCGACAATATATTACGATCAATATAATGATAATTATTATCATTACTGATAAAATGGAAATTTGGATTCTTTATTTCTTTTTTACATTAGATTTTACCATTATTAGCTTTAAAACTAAGAAGTTTTGCTTGAAATTTTTTCTTTTTTTTTAAAAAAAAGACAATTGCTGCAGATAGTCATTTTCTTTTAATTGTTGGATTAAAAAACTTGAATAATAAATTAAATTTCTTCTTTTTCTTTTTTTTTGAAAATGATTAATCAATTTTCAAATTGTTTTTTCCTTTTTCCTTTTTTATCGATAAAGCATTTCATAGGAATTAAATGAAATTATTCGATAGCTGCTTATACTTATCTTTTTCTTATTTTTCTATTATTAGATCTAAAATTATATATATTTATATATGCATATTTCAATTAGATTTGATTCGTTAAATTTCAAATTAGTCGGACCAAATTTTTTGATAATCTTAATAATACTGATAATTCATGCTGTTGAAATTAGCATGAAGAGGGAATACAAAATTTAATTAAATGAAAATTATTGAAAATGAAATGCGCAAAGAATGATAAATTTAATTAAGCAAAAAAAATTATTTGAAAAAAAAAAATTTTTTTTTAGAACACTATTCTGCTTTCATATGGATGCAAAAATTTGTCTAGACTTTAGGCTAAATTAGCAATAAGTTAAAATTGAAATCTTTTCATAAATTAATTATCGATAGAAATTATCGATAGAAAGTTCACGATATCATTGTTGTTGTTATCATCGTATTAATGATGTTAATTAATAGCATTACAATTACGAAAATTCATTCCATATTTTTTGAATTATATTATGATAATAGGAAAAAAAAGATAAATTATTTCATTTATTATTACTTAGTATTATTTTAACAATTTTTTTTTACTTTTTTATAATTCTTTTTTTTTGAATAACAAATAATCATAAAAAAGAAATTCGATTTGAAATATATAACATAAGAAATAGTAATAGATTAATTAAAAGCAAATAAAAATTTGCAATGGAACCAATATATATGATAAATATATATATATATATATATATATTTAAATTAATTTTTTCTTAAAATAATATGGTTTATTTTTTAAATATATAATATTTCAAATGCACAAATGCTTAAATCAAATAAAATGATAAAATGGAATTTGTCATCAAATAAAATGGAATTTGAAATGAATCAAACAAAATGGAATTTGAAATGAATATGTTGCCAACTTTGAACAATTAGATTTGTTTAAAATTTTTTTTCGAATATCAGAAATTGAAATAAACAAATATTCGACCGATTTAATCAATCATTTTTTATTTAAAAATTTTCTTTTTTTTTTTGGAAAAAGTTTAAACAAATACGAATTTGATTGAAAACGTATGAACTTTTTCCCTTTTTATTTTTTTTACTTTTATTTGATTTTTTAAAAATTATTTTTATGCAAAGAAATTGTTATTTGTTCGCGCAAAATTTTTTGCAACTTCAAAACGGGAATTTTTTTCGTTTTAATTTTTGCATTTGCTAACCTTATATTTTCGATAATTTTGATAAAAATGAGAAGATTGATGAGAGCAAGCTGTAATTTATTTTTATTGATATTATCGACTGAAATGATAATATGATTTATCAAATCGATAAATTTGTTTGTTACAATCATGCGAATAATTCAATTTAAATTAAAACTGCTTTAAGTTACTTTTTTTTTTCAATATCATCTCTCGAATGATAATACGACTTAACGAATAGATAAATTTATCTATTAAAATCATATAGAATTGAATTTAAGTCAGAGTTCTTTTAAGTTTAAAATAAATAAATAATTATTGATCTGAAAATTGTTCAAAATTAATGTTCTTTTTTTGCTGTAAAAAAATACATTTCTTATTAAAAGATAAATTATTTGCTGTAAATATAAGAGAATATACTGTTGACTTATGTCTTATTATTTTGCATTTATTTGAATTATATTAAATTTTAAATTAAAAAAAGAAAGAAAGAGGAGAAAGGAGAAGGGAAAAAAGTTAAAGAAGGAAATGTTCAACAAATTTTTATTTTTAATTAGTTCTGTGCTTCACCGGGCTGATTGATAATAAAGAGACAAAATTAAAGATAAGATGAAAGCATATCATTCTTGCTGAAGTTTTGAATAATTATTGGCGTTTTAAAATTAAATTTATCGGAATAATTTTTGGTGACTGGAATGATAAGAATTGGTGGTGGTTTGTAAAATACTAAACGATCGGAAATAAAATGCAAGATATTGAACAAATCCGGAAAGTAAAACCAAGATACCGAACAAATTCGGACAGTAAAACCCAAGATACTGAGCATATCCGAGAAGTATAATGCAAGATATTGAACAAATCTGAAAAGTACAATGCAAGATACTGAACAAATCCGGAAAGCGGAATGTAAGACATTGAACAAACCCCGAAAGTGAAAGGCGAGATGTTGGGCAAACCGGAGATAACAATAAGTGGCAATCTGAATATTTAACGATTAAAAATTTAAAAAGAAATTTGCATTATCTTACTAATTCAAGAATTTCTATATTTACAGCAATAAAAGAAAAATAAAAAATTAAAGCCAAATATTATAACAAATTGGATGCTTTAATAAATTAATGATATAGCAAATAATAAATTTGTAAAATTTTATGAAACTACTAATATTGCTATTATTATCATTGATGATATCATTATTATTGTCATTATTATTATTATCATTATTATTATCATTATTACAATAGCAAGTAATAATGTTTCAAGAGGAAAAATAAAAGGAAAACGAAAAGTACAATAAATTCAAAACATTGTACCATAAATATAAATATATATCATAAATATCATAAATTAAGAAATACAAATTAATAACATTTTTATTGTTATCAAATAATATCTTCATAATTTAGCCACATTTTTATTGAAAATTTTCGAAATATTTTAGTATAATAGAAGGAGAAGATCAAATAACGGATAGAATTCATTAGGTAGTAACAACAATGATAAAATAAATGATAACATCAAAGAATGATTTTTTTTTTTTTAAATTGATATGCAAATGATTATTTATGAAATTTATAAAAATACAGATACAAATGCTACATACATCCTACTAAATTTTAGATAAGAAAGATGAAATGAATAAAGAATGGAAGGATGAGTAGGAGGAAGAGGGGAGGAGGAGGGGGAGGAGGAGGGGGAAGGATGAGTAGGAGGAGGAGGGGAGAAAGCGGAGGAGGAAGAGGAAGACAATGAGGAGGAGGAGGGGGAGGAAGAAGAGGAGAAGGAGGAAGGGGAAGGATAAGTGGGAGGAGGAGGGGAGAAAGCGGAGGAGGAAGAGGAGGACAATGAGGAGGAGGAGGGGGAGGGAAGAAAAGTGAAGAAAATGAAGAATTGACTTTGAAACAATACATATGTTATGAAGTAAAAAATCTCAATTTCACTTTTTTTTTTATTAGAAATGAGAAAATGGTTTGAATATTTGCAATGAGATGATATTTTACGGATAAAAATAGGCAATGAATGAATGGCTGAATGGATGGAAAAGGAAAAAAGGAAGAAATTTATGAAAATATAGGCAAGCAAGCCAAAAGCGCAGGGAAAGTGATGATGACGTTTTAAGGCTTATGTTTGCTTTTATTGGTTTCCATCCATACCAAGCTAATTTTATCGTCCCTTTTTCTTGCCATCTCTCGAGAATGAGCATCCGCCCTTTCTTTCCTAACCTAATACTCCCCACAGATTCTTTGTTCTATTCCAGGCCTAATAGAATGAATCCAGTATAACATGCGACACAACTCTTCCATCGATAATCTCCCTATCGTATTTTATGCTTAAAAGCTATTCTGTCTGCTTATTTTTTCCTTCTAAACCAAATATTCGATAATCTCTTTGTATGTATATCCTTGTCTGTATAATATGTAAATATATATTATATATATATATATTTATAAATGTGTAGATGGAATGTATGTGCGGCGTGTTGTAGATGAATGAGTGGGTGTGTACTTTTCAATTCTGAAAATTTTTGTAATAAAACAGATAAGATATGATAAGATTATTTTCCTTTTTCATTTTTTCATTTTGTTCAATTTCAATTTGATAATGTGTTAATTTTTTATTTAATTCGAATCATCCATCTATGTATATTGCTGGTGTGTGTGGATGTAAGTGGATGTGTGGGTGGATGTCTGGCGAATGTGTGGGCGTGTATTTTTCAGTGCTAAAATTAAGAAACAGTCAGACATTTATCATTTTATCCAATTTTAGTATGCTGATAAAGCATCATTTTTTCATTCATTTCCGATCACTTTTCTATATATTACATACATATGTAGGTGTATCTTGATAGGTAAATGCGTGGGTGTATATTTTTTAATGCCTAAAATTATGAAAAAAAGAAGATATTTATCCAACTTCAATATATCGATAGAATTTTTAATTTCTAATTTAATTCTAATCATTTATTTCCTTTCTTTATTTGGCCGAGTAAATAATTCCAAAAAATAAAAATATATATTTGCCATTATTATTTCAATTAATTTTGATATTGAAATTACAACAATAAATTGTATATTTAGTAAATGAATTAAATTCCCTCTTAGCCATTCCTAATTTTGAAAATATTTTCAAATTGTCGGATAATTAAAATTTTTCAAAGCTATTCAATTATCATCAATATTATGTATTTGTAGTCTTTTTTTTTTATTTTGTCTTTCCTTATTTTCCTATACTCCCTTGAGAGAATAAAACTTAATGAGAAATAAGTCTTAGCACAATTTTTTTTTTCTGTAGAATACTCATTAAAAATTTATCTAAAAATAATCTTTAATTAAAATCGTTGAATGTATGTAATATGTTTAATGTAATATACTGATATGTGAAATTGTAAAATAATATTTAATTAAATATAAATGGACAATATTATTATTGAAGTTACAATTTCTTCGTACTTGAATATCTATTTCTTTTATTAATGAAAAATAAGTTATTCCTTGAAAACAAATCCTAATGGCTTGTTTTGAATTTTAATTTAATATTAAATTTCGTTTTATTTTCGTAGAAGCGAAATACTGTTATTGTTATTAATAACGATTAATAATAATGATAATAATAATAATAATAATAATATTATTATTATTATTATTATTATAATAATTCCTGCTGCTGATTTTGATATTTCTATTTTTGTATAATAATTTATATTTCTATTCTTTGTATAATAATTTATATTCTATTCTTTGTATAACAATTTATATTTGTTTCTAATCTCTTCATAATAACAATAAGGAAAATATAATTTATGCAAATGCACATATCAATAACATTATTAATCTCACAAATATCATAATTATCATTAATATTAATGTATTCAAAAACTAATATGATTTTTGAATGCTTGCAATAGCATAAGTATTGTATTTCTAATTCCCTGACATTCAGCAAAATTATATGAAAATCTCGAAATTGTATTTTTGTTTTATTTATTATTTAGTATCTTGAAATGATCCGGTCATAAATTAATTATCAACTTTTAGCATATGAAATTATTTTTTGTCTTTCAATTATACATTAAAGTTGAAATTGTTAATAAATGACGTAATTCACGTATAGTTTTGAATTATTCATTATTCTAACTTACGTCTCACTAGCTTTTCTTTTACGTACGTTTCCCACTTTTTTTTTACGTAATTTCATATAATCTTGAATTATTCATTATTCTAATTCACGTCTCTTCTACTTCCTTTCTACGTTTCCCACGTTTTCTTATTTTAATTCTCATTATTTAACTATGTAAGTTTAATATTGTTATTGTATTTTCTTATTAAAATTCCTACCAAATTCTACTGTATTTCAAGTATAATTCACATCAAATTTTATCTAATTTCTCAATTTATCGATTGACGCCGTAATTAAATGGTGGACGTACGTGACGGATATATTGGCCTAATTGGATCTCTCCTAATTTAAATCTTCCCTAATCACTATTAATATTATGTTTTTTTATCAAGTTAAGTTATTACAATATTGTCATTTACTAGTTATCGAGTTATATTTGATAAATTTTAAAAATCCTAGACGATAAGTTAGAAATTTATTAAAAAATTTATGGTTGGAATTAATCAAAATTTCTGATATATATAATAAATTTCGAAAAACGAACCATAAATTTAAATGATTTTTTTCTTTGAATTCATCAAAATATTCAGCAAATTCTGAATTTACCGAATTTTTAATTTAAACCTATGCTATGGACGATACATAATTTTGAGTGAAAATTTTTAAAAATTTTTGCATTACTAATTAATTTCAAGCATAGCATCTATTTGTCAATGATTTTATCAACAATTACATTAAAGAAAAAAAAAGTTTATTTAACATTTAGTATCAACGGAACAATTTCCGCAGAATAAATTATTCGATATACTGGAAAAGTTGCATTCAATTGTAATTTATTGTTATCAACGAAATTGGTATTTTGGCGTTTTAGCTTTTCGTATTTCCTATTTCAACAAAAAATGTTCTGATTTCTTATCATAACAAATCAAATTGCTTAATAGATTTTTCAAAGATAAGAGTTTTCGAAATGATAAATTCATTTTGAAATAAATATTATTAATTATATTTTGAATGAATTCCGTCTCAAAGATTTGTACTGAAATTTAAACTTCAATTTAGTACTACAAAATGAATGAAGAAAAAGATGTCGAGAATTTCGTCTAGAATTTCCCCTTGAATTGAATTCCCTTTTTATTCAATTTCTATTTTGCTAAATTATTAATTATTGATTTAGTTCATTTGCATAATTTTACTTTTTTTATGACCCTTATGGAATACATTTATTTATCATTACTAATTTAAACGAAACAAAGAAATTTCTTTTTTTCAATCCCGGAAATATAGATTTCAACATGGACGGAAGGATGTAAAATGTGGCTAAACGCTTTGAATTATACGGCCAGATAATTAATTGATAAAATTTTTGTAATCGAGAGTACTGATAATGAGAAATAATTTAATGTTTAAATAACAATAATTTCCTTTATCCGACACGTCGACTCAATTGTTTGCAAATGTTTTCCTGAATAATGAGACTTTGTTAAATAAGTTTGATATTGTTAGAAATGGAAATGAATTTCATTATACTGAAAGAAATAATTTTCCTCGAGAGTAGTGATAACGAGAAAAAATTTGTTTATTGCAAACCGAAATTAAAACAATTATATAAATTATCAATATATTTGCTATTATTAATCATCGCCAGACTGGAAAAGATAATTTTCCTTTTTCGAAAGTAAACAAACACAAATATAAATTGAAATTTTTCAGAAAAAAGTACATTACTATTAATTCAAATGATTTTTTCGAGACCTCTACATTTTTTTATGTTTAAATAACATTCATTTGATTTATCTAATATGCATTATCAATTATCGAATATTTAATTTTTTAGCGATTAACCGATTTAAAAAAAAATTGGAACTTCATTTGTATAAATTTTCATTTTTTTGCCGACAAATTTTGTTAATTTAAAAAAAAAGAAAATCTTATTGATTAGTTAAGATTTTTTTGCAAATTTTTTTAAAAATTTTAAATTTGACTTAAAAATTATTAAAAATTAAAAATTAATAGGGAAAATTATGAAAATTAATAATAATCGCATTGATTGAAAAAAAAACGAAGAACTGAAAAGATTTTATTTAAATTATGGCAAAAAAAATTTTTTTTTGAAATGATCAATATTTATCATTAATCATTTAAAATTAGGTAGCTCGTCGATTGCCATTAGCAATATTTGAATAAAAAATGAACTTTTTTTTTCTTGACTAATTGAGTTATATGAGTCTCGTGTGAATTAGTATTGGTGATTATTTCCACTGATTCGATTTTAATTAATGAACATGAGCTTTCTATTTTAATTAATAAATATGAGCTTTCCTTTCCCCTCATTCCCAAGCAAATTTGAAATTAATTAAGCCAATATGAAAGTTAAGCAGAATATCTTTCCATAAACTGAGTGAAATTTTTGATTAGACAATATTTAAAAAAAAAAATATGATTGAAATATTTCAAAAATTGAAAAAATCGGAACTAAGATTAGGCGACGGAACTCTTGATGCCTTAACGACAAATGATTTAAAATTCACTAAACTAATATGGAAATTAAATCGAATATTTTTATCAAGATTTAATGAAATAATAATCAAACAATATTAAAAGAAATGCATAACTGAAAATGTTCTGAATAGTTGAAGAAATTAGTAATTATAATTTGACGATCGAAAGTCCCGTTCTCGATACTTTATCAGCAAATGAATTAAGTAAAATGAGTCGAGAATTAAAATTTTCAATTTCCCTGGTTACATACATAAATAAGTAGGTGTCTACACATATATATATATATATTTGAATCACCAATTATTTAAAAATTTGAAATTTACTACAAAAATTTAATATTCGAATATCGAATCTATCTGAAATAAAATTATCAGTGATATAAATTAATGAATATATATATTTTTTCGTGCTTAAAAGTAATTTCAAATTTCTAAGAATTGAATTATTCGAATAGTTTTATCAAAATATCGAAATTATTAAGCATACGAATAAAATTTATAAAATCAGCATATCGATTAATCTTAACAAATTTTCTAATTTTTCCAACCAATTTGAAATTTGATTTTTAATAAATAAAAAGCTTAAATGATGGATAGCAAATTTATCATTCAAATTATTGTTGAATGAAAATATATTAATTCAATTTAACATTAAATTGAAAACTGCACAGGAAAAACTAAATAGGAATTAAATTAGATAAAAATTTTCGCATAAAAATGTTATAAATTTAATATTTACCTATGTAAAAGCGGATCGAAAGAAGATTGGTTCTTTTTTCCTAATTTATAACTTAATTAAAATATTTAAATCAATGATTAATTTGGCGATACGGATGCCGAATGTAAATAAATGCAAGTGTAAATGCAAAACAACTTAATTATCTATTATTCGAATTTGCGTATGCAATTTGGATGATTTATATCTAATATGTATCGCAAGATTAAAGTGTTTTGATTTAGAAATTCAATTTCAACTATCTTTTTAAAGTTTATTTTCTTTAATAAACAGAGAGGATTAAAATGGCTTTATCATCCTCGATAGTTCAAGGATGCTTTTGATAAAAAGAATTCCTTCAAGGATGCTTTTGATAAAAAGAATTTCGAATAACAACTTATTTGTTTCATTTTATTGTTTGTTTGATAGTCTAATCTATGAATGAAAATAAATTTTTGTCGATTGAAAATTGTAAATCAAAAAAAAAGTGTATTATATCTAGTGATTCACCATTAGCAAATTTTATGCAATTTTACATCTTCTACTATAATCCTAATCAATTATTTATCGACAAGTAGATAAATACTTGATAATCATAGCTAATCTCGATAAGTTATTAATTCTACATCATCATTCAAATAATGAATACGCAAGTTATACTGATATGTGGAATAGCTGATAATGATTTACTGCCGAATAGTTCATAATAATATATTGCCGTATCCGATTACTAAGGTAAATTCTTGCTCTAGCATTTTCGATTAAATATTTTTGCTATTTTCTTCTTCCATAATTTCAAATAAAATTTTCTTTCCTTCTTCTTGAAATGCAAAATAATTAAAATTAGAAATCAAAATACAATATTTGTTCAAAATAATGAATAAATGTCATATCGATTATTCAAATAATGAAAATGCAAGTGAAAACGGCTGATAAATGATTCCAACTATCATTTCATAAAAATAAATAATTAAAGGACAAATTAAAATGAAAACGTTTAATAAAATATTCCGGAAATTTCGCAATACTTCCTATTCTCTATATTTAAAAGCAAAATTTTGCTTTTTTTTTTTCTAATTTTAATTCTTTTGATAAATGGCAGCAATATCGATAACGTCTTAGGTGCTACTATTACCGTAAATTATTGGTATTCAGTTAATAATCGATGATCTTTGATTAAGTAAATATTTATATCATTTTCCGAAACTCTATACAGAGGAGTTTTATAGAATTTACTTCATGAATAAGATTTATCTAGAAAAAAGATCCATAAATTCACAGTACGTGATAAATATTCTGGAAAATCATGTATATAATTGCCATGCATATTTGCACGTATCGAAGTAACTACCATGAATATTTGCAGCTATCGACAAAATAATTGCTATGCATATTTGCACGTATCACAAAATAACTACCATTAATATTTGCAGTTATCGACAAAATAATTGCCATGCATATTTGCACGTATCGAAGTAACTACCATTAATATTTGCACGTATCAACAAATAACTACATGAATATTTGCACTTATCAACAAAATAGCTACCATTAATATTTGCACTTATCACAAAAATAACTACCATTAATATTTGCACTTATCAACAAAATAACTACCATGAATATTTGCACTTATCAACAAATAACTACCATTAATATTTGCACGTATCAACAAAATAACTACCATTAATATTTGCAGTTATCGACAAAATAATTGCCATGCATATTTACACGTATCGAAGTAACTACCATTAATATTTGCAGTTATCGACAAAATAATTGCCATGCATATTTACACGTATCGAAGTAACTACCATTAATATTTGCACGTATCAACAAAATAACTACCATGAATATTTGCACTTATCAACAAAATAACTACCATTAATATTTGCACTTATCAACAAAATAACTACCATTAATATTTGCACTTATCAACAAAATAACTACCATTAATATTTGCACTTATCAACAAAATAACTACCATTAATATTTGCACTTATCAACAAAATAACTACCATTAATATTTGCACTTATCAACAAAATAACTACCATTAATATTTGCACTTATCAACAAAATAACTACCATTAATATTTGCACTTATCAACAAAATAACTACCATTAATATTTGCACTTATCAACAAAATAACTACCATTAATATTTGCACTTATCAACAAAATAACTACCATTAATATTTGCACGTATCAACAAAATAACTACCATTAATATTTGCACGTATCAACAAAATAACTACATTAATATTTGCAGTTATCGACAAAATAACTACCATTAATATTTGCAGTTATCGACAAAATAATTGCCATGCATATTTACACGTATCGAAGTAACTACCATTAATATTTGCACGTATCACAAAATAACTACCATGAATATTTGCACTTATCAACAAAATAACTACCATGAATATTTGCACTTATCAACAAAATAACTACCATTAATATTTGCACTTATCAACAAAATAACTACCATTAATATTTGCACTTATCAACAAAATAACTACCATTAATATTTGCACTTATCAACAAAATAACTACCATTAATATTTGCACTTATCAACAAATAACTACCATTAATATTTGCACGTATCAACAAAATAACTACCATTAATATTTGCAGTTATCGACAAAATAATTGCCATGCATATTTGCACGTATCGAAGTAACTACCATTAATATTTGCACTTATCAACAAAATAACTACCATGAATATTTGCACTTATCAACAAAATAACTACATTAATATTTGCACGTATCAACAAAATAACTACCATGAATATTTGCACTTATCGAAGTAACTACCATTAATATTTGCACGTATCAACAAAATAACTACCATGAATATTTGCACTTATCAACAAATAACTACCATGAATATTTGCACTTATCAACAAAATAACTACCATTAATATTTGCACTTATCAACAAAATAACTACCATTAATATTTGCACTTATCAAAAATAACTACCATTAATATTTGCACTTATCAACAAAATAAACCATTAATATTTGCACTTATCAACAAAATAACTACCATTAATATTTGCACGTATCAACAAAATAACTACCATTAATATTTGCAGTTATCGACAAAATAATTGCCATGCATATTTGCACGTATCGAAGTAACTACCATTAATATTTGCACTTATCAACAAAATAACTACCATGAATATTTGCACTTATCAACAAAATAACTACCATTAATATTTGCACGTATCAACAAAATAACTACCATGAATATTTGCACTTATCGAAGTAACTACATTAATATTTGCACGTATCAACAAAATAACTACCATGAATATTTGCACTTATCAACAAAATAACTACCATGAATATTTGCACTTATCAACAAAATAACTACCATTAATATTTGCACTTATCAACAAAATAACTACCATTAATATTTGCACTTATCAACAAAATAACTACCATTAATATTTGCACTTATCAACAAAATAACTACCATTAATATTTGCACTTATCAACAAAATAACTACCATTAATATTTGCACTATCAACAAAATAACTACCATTAATATTTGCAGTTATCGACAAAATACATTGCCATGCATATTTGCACGTATATCGAATAACTACATTAATATTTGCACTTATCAAAATAACTACCATTAATATTTGCACTTATCAACAAAATACTACCTTAATATTTGCACGTATCAACAAAATAACTACCATGAATATTTGCACTTATGAATAACTACCATTAATATTTTGCACTTATCAACAAAATAACTACCATTAATATTTGCACTTATCAACAAAATAACTACCATTAATATTTGCACTTATCAACAAAATAACTACCATTAATATTTGCACGTATCAACAAAAATAACTACAATTAATATTTTGCAGTTATCGACAAATAATTGCCATGCATATTTGCACGTATCGAAGTAACTACCATTAATATTTGCACTTATCAACAAATAACTACATGAATATTTGCACTTATCAACAAAATAACTACCATTAATATTTGCACGTATCAACAAAATAACTACCATGAATATTTGCACTTATCGAAGTAACTACCATTAATATTTGCACGTATCAACAAAATAACTACCATGAATATTTGCACTTATCAACAAAATAACTACCATGAATATTTGCACTTATCAACAAAATAACTACCATTAATATTTGCACTTATCAACAAAATAACTACCATTAATATTTGCACTTATCAACAAAATAACCATGAATATTTGCACTTATCAACAAAATAACTACCATTAATATTTGCACTTATCAACAAAATAACTACCATTAATATTTGCAGTTATCGACAAAATAACTACCATTAATATTTGCACTTATCGAAGTAAACCATTAATATTTGCACTTATCAACAAAATTACCATGAATATTTGCTCTTATCAACAAAAATATTTGCACGTATCGATGTAACTACCATTAATATTTGCTCGTATCAACGAAATAATTATCAAGAATATTTCCACGTGTATATAATTGTGATGAATATTTGCACGTACCACTTCATAAATTATCAGTACATTAAAAAATAATTGTATGTCAAACAAATGTTTTTAATTTTGTTTAATAAGGATTCTCATACACTTTTAACTTATTTATTTTAATTATACAATGATAAATATAGCAGAAGTTTAAAATTCATTTTTATGCATGCAAAATTTCGTCCTGCTTAATTTAGTCAAATGTTAGTTAAACTTAACCTTTCTACATCATTGTCTCATTAAATTTCGAGATTTAGAAAAAAAGTTTAAATTTTTAATTGGCTAAATGGTTTATGACAATTCGAACATGTCCATACACGTAAAGAATTTAAATTATAATATGAATTATGGATAATTCGTTTTTATTTTGATTAATTAAAATCGATAATATAAGAAATTTCAGGATCAGAAATCAAAATCATGTTAAAATTTTACTTTTAAATATTATGCAATTTTGCTTTATTCGAGACATTTTGCTTTTATTCGAGATTACTTATCGAAATAAGTGAACAACAGTCGCTGAGTCAATAAATTTCATGAAGACACTTTTTAAATTTCAGGAACCATTCAGTGAATGAACTGATTTTGTTTTGTTGATGTATTGGTAATTTTGTTTTTGTTTATTTATTGGTTGTGATGTTTAATTCTTGAGGGGAAGGGATGCTAGTGGGATAGAGGGAAGAAAGAAAGAAATAAGGATTAGTGAAATTAAAAAATATATTTGGCAAAGATTGAAAATAGCGAAATAGCAGTGTAATTTGAAGATAAGGAGAAATTGCTATGAGGCAGTATGCTATTAGAGATTGTGTTTTTTTTTGAAGTATTCGCGATATTATTGAAGCATTCATCATGTTTGACGAAATATTATAGGTGGAAGGGAAGGTAGGATATAGAAATTTTAAGGAGCAAGTAGTATGGTAGAATTGAGAAAATGTATGAATAGATGCATCAGGTAACTCTAGCAGTGATTGAAAAAAGAGATAAGAGTACCAGTCTCGTCTTTTCGGCATGTCCAAAACTCCGAAATTTTGATCAAAGCTGGGAATATTTCCAGTGATAATGACATTCCTTTATGCGAAGAAGCAATTCCAATAACTTGAAAAAAAAAGGAAAAAAAAAAGAATATTTTTGCACATTCATTATTGAACGAATGTTTCATCGATCGATTTTTTTCATGTTTTTCAGGATTAAAAATGCTATTTTCATTATTATTTGGAAAAAATAATGCCAATTTTCATTTTTATATTTTTTGATTTGCATATTTGGAAAGAAATCTGACATAATTGGTTTCCCTTCTTCGTGTTATTTCCCGTCTTGTTAGTTTACTTTGTAATTTTTTCTTTTGAATAATGGTGATTACTGACTTTTCTAAGATTACTAGATAATTGGAGTTTATTTTTACCAACAGTCACTTCTGAGTTTTAATGACAACTTTTTTTTTTGCTGAAACGGATTGAGATTTAACCTTTAAATTTGCAAAAAATCTATTTTAAATCGCGATAAATGCCTTTTTGACTCTCGACGGTTTTTCTCTTGTTTTTTTGGTTGGTCATATAAAGTACGATTTATCAGAAAAGAGACGTAATATAATGATTGGGCAGGCTAATATTTCTAGATCAACTATTCACATAGTGATGATAATTTGCCGTCTATATTATTTATTGAAAAAGAAAATAATTAACTTATAACTTTTGGGACTACTCTTTCTCTTGATTTAAGATATGACTATGCTAAAGACTGAGTTGGAACCTTGGTACTAAAAGCAGCATTATTCAGAATTTCATAATGATATCTTCAATACTGTTGCCGCAAATAAATGCTGCAGTATTATATTTGAAGCAGTCACGTCCGTTTTTCCGGATTGGTCTATGCGTAGTTTTGTTTGGTTAGTTTGATATATCGTTTTGCATTAAATGAAATATATATCATTAAGCTTAATGTTTTATTTAAAATGATAATTTCGTTGTTAAGTGTCTTACTAATTTTTGTAAACATAGAAAATAAAAGAGTTACTTCTCCGGTACTATTCAGCATCACGTCGTTCGTATATCAAAATTAAATGTTGATCTTCTATCATCTTGCATCAAACTCAGAGATCATTGATAGTGAAATGATTTTTTTACTTTCTACTCTTTTAGGTGGAATTTTATCACTTTTTCAAATTATCTTTGACTTCCTCGCCTTAACTGGCAATGATCTAGTAAGATTTGAATTGTGGCGACTCTTTACACATTTTATCATCGAGACTAATATTTTTGCATTCATTTTATTGATAGGAATCTTTCATCAAGTGGCATCATTAATCGAGCCAAATTGGGGCATGTTCGAAACAATCAAATATTTAGGCATCGTTCAGGTGAAATTTTTATGCTGTATTGTTTTCAATTATCGTATTTCTTTTCTATTACAAATGCCATGTATTTTCAAGTTTCTGATAGTCAAACCTTAGTAGTAACGCATAGTAAAGTTTGATCTTAATAATTTCTCTTTTCCTTTAATCCTTCGGTTATTAGACATTCGATTTACTAGAGTTTGATAATGTAGAATAATAAAAATACCACTTCATGGTCTACCAGAATATATTTAATAAAAGAACACCGGATTGATTAGCAAAGGAAATTTTGAGATCAAATTTTATCATGCGATTTAAACATCATTGAGTAGTCTAAAGCTAACAGAGAAGAATATGCTGATATTCGTTAAAGAGGAATTTGATTATTTATGCGAAAAATTCAAATTGATATTATTTCCCTAAAATTGAGTGATACATTTTCTATTCAACTTTTTTTAATGCTAAGATATAGTACATCAAAGATATACTGTATTTATTTGACATCTTTCTTTATATTAAACTTCACAATAATAATTGTTCACCCCAATCCTTTGATCATTAGCGAATATCAGCATATTTTTTTTGTATATTTTTATTTGAATGAAGCTTATAAATGCCAAATGTCAAACGATTCGTTTAATGCATTTTTTGTTGCAATATTTGTGAATAATCAATTTTGCATGTACAAAGAAATAATGCTAGGCTGACTTAAGCTGAATTAGAGTAGACTGAAATGGATTGAATCGTATTGTTTTGTTCTTATCAGAGATATCCGCGGTTCATTTGAAATAAGGGATAGGAGTTTCATCATAAATTTCACTCTGTAGATTGGATCATCATTTTTAATCACCGTTATGGCATTACTGACGTTTGTTGTCACAATCAATGATACTTTCTTCTTCCGGACTTATATATTTGGTTTGCCAGCAGCTTGTTCTGCTGTTTGTGTTGCCATGAAGCAGGTAAAAAACTTATATCTTTTTTCAATGTTCTTAAAGTTTTTCTGAGACTTGTATATTTTAATATATCATCATATAGAAAGAGATTTTTTTTTAACTAAAGCGTTATATTTTCAGCATATATCCCTTTGATTAATCACTTAACACTGTTATCCATTCATTTTTTCAATTTTCAATTTTCATCCTTTAAAAGAGTGGTCGATCAGTTTGCAATAATTTGAGTATTATTTTTAGTTTCTGCCAGATTCGGTATTACTAACGACACCGATTGGACGTGTTAAAAATACACATCTTCCTTTTTGTATTATTGTGGCGGCATCACTTTTAATTGGATTCGGTCTTCTTCGTTGGGTCTCGCTACTTCAGATTCTATTTGGTATTCAAATAAGCTGGATTTATTTGCGATTTTTGCAACCACATGATGATAGTGAGCCGAGAGGAGATTCTAGCGAACATTTTGCTTGGGCAACGTATGGCATATGATATTTTTTCAAATATGTCACAAATTACATCTTTATTATTTTCAATATCTTTTGCAAGTTCATCTTTATTAATGGCAACTTCTTCGTTGAGTACCTAATCCGATGTCGTTGGCACAATCTAAAACTGAGTAAAAAGCGGAAGGAATCCATGAATTTATGCGTTATCACTAGAATTATGTTGTTATTTATGCAAATCTTCATTAAATGATAGTGCTATGGATTTATCTTGAAATAAGACTTGAAATGTTCACTGTTCAAACATTTCTCACTCTTATTAGCCTGAATTATCTATTATTCTTTCCTTACGCATTCATTTTATATATAATAAGGTGAATAGGTCATGGATACTATACAAATTATATCACTTATCATGTTAAATTGTAAAAAAAAATTTAAAAATTTAGTATTTCAAAATTTTAAAAAGATGTGCTAAAAATTAGGAAGGCAGCAAAGTCTATTTTCATTCGAAATCAGTTGATACTTATTTTATTTGTCTATAATTTCAGTCTCTTTCCTTCGAAATTACAACCAGTAATGAGAGTGTTATCATCAGCAGTTTATACTTGCTTAATACAAGTACGTCTGTGTAAACCATTGGCAAGGCATATCGACCTAATGCAGCTTGATTCAGTAAATGTCGTTCTTCCTAGTTTGCAAACGAAAGATACGGAGCGAAGGCGGTAAGACTTCTTTTTATATTTTCCGGATATCTTTGATATTTTGATTACCATTAACTGTTCAGTGCCATTAGTACAATGATATTCTTGGTAAACCTTTTATCTTTTTTCGGTTGAATTTCTGCTTTTTTTAATGTTGTTGATGCATGTGATTAAGTCCAACTCATCGTTATATACTAAATTTAGTTTAATGATGAGAAGTTTAAGACAAAAAGCGCTGCGCGATTTAACTGAACGTTTAAATCGAGTACAGCAAGCTGAAACAGGTTTGTGGCCAGAAATGGAAGACATTGAACCAGATGTAACAATTCAGGATACTTCTGCAGTACAACAGCAGCATGAGTCAAGATCACAAGATTCAGTTAGTATTGAATTTTAAAAGTTTGAATTGTATGATTAAAAAAAATAATTTGATATCTGGTTTTGTGATCTCTTTGCAATAGGACGTCATGCCTCTCCCTTACTTAGTGTATTTGTGAAACGATATGCCGCATAAAACAGTCAATAGTGGTGATAGTTCTGGTTAAAGTTTTAGTAAATTGAGCTTTTTTTTAGCGCCAAAATTTGATTTTGGAAAAAAGCTTTAGGGTCTTATATTTATGAGTTTCAAAAATTGAAGTTTCTGCATTATAAAACTAAATATTCTTTTTTATTCGGCAATTTCTGATTTGCCTGTTAACATTTTTTACAGGTACTTTTAATGGAAGAAAGTAATGCAGATGAGGTAAAAGAAAAAGCAGAAATATAAAATGCATCCAAGCAGGTTGCAAGTTCAGTTATCAATAAATATGTATTTCTTTCTTTGTATTTAACTAAATGATCTAGAATCGCTCTGCACTGCTGATTGGCTGTATTCTTTTGTAATAGTTTAAGCATTTTAGTAAAAAGAATGGTTGTTCGAAATGATTTAGAAGTGGAGACCTGCCTGCACGGGGAGGACATTGTTGATTTTCAAAATACACTTGTTAATTTTTAAAATAAGCGAAATTTCCTCTACAAATTTTGTTATTCATTTTGTTCATATATTTATATAGCAGGCTTCAGTGTTTGGTTTTTGCTGTTTTTGATTGTTTTTGATTCAGAGTTTGATTTTTGCTGTTTTTGTTAGCCCCTTTTCAAATTTTCTACGACTTATAAAGATATCGAATTCTCCAAGAATTTCCTTTAAAACTTTGTTGCTCTTTATATGATGTAAAGATGATAAATGTATACTAATATTAATATACGCGAAATAATAAATAATGTGATTGATGTTATATAATAGATTTAGGCATATGAAATCAATGGCCAAATGATTTCGTTAAATGGTTAAGTTCATGATGATTTGAATCGAGCTATGCATATTGATGTTAGGTTCATCAGAATCAGCATCATTTATATAATTTTCCAACTTCTAGATTTAGATTATTTCCATTCTGTTTAAGCTTAAGCAATGGATAATTATAGTATTTATTATATACTATTTATATTTTGTATTTTACATTATATAGTTTTTATATTTTATTTTACATTATATACTTTCTATATTTTATGTTTTGTATTATATAGTTTTTATATTTTGTATTTTATATTATATGGTATTAGTATTTTCTATTCTATATTATATAATATTTATATTTTATATTTCATATCGATTATAGAATTATGTTGTCAGTATCAATAGCTGGTATCGGTATTCTTCCCGGTGAATTTGCTACTAATGGTGCTTTTGGATAATGATTTACCTGTAATTTATATTATTATATCTAGACAAATTCGACAGGTATACTCTTTCATTCAGTTTTTCTTATTAACCAATATTTTCCTATAAAATATCTTAAATTGTTAACACTATTAAGTATTTATTCATTTCGAGTTCATTAAAGTTGATTAAGTTCACTGAAAAATTTTTAGTTTCGTGAAAGATAATTTGTGCTTGATAGCATAAATTATTTATATCACATAAAGTTGATATATTAGATTTAAATTTGATTCTTGACGATTTAGTATAACTATCAGCAACATTGAGTATTTTTTCTTATTTACAAAACTTTTAAATAATTCAATTTTGTGGCTAAGATGTCGCGATATTAAATTATGCATATCGCAGGATCTGTCGTGTATCTTTCACTGATGTCTTGTGGATATTTTACGTTAATGTTGCGTCAAAACACGAAATCCTTCACAGTTAGTGTTCAACCCGTATAATTTTTTAGATTTGTGATACTGGGTAAAGTATTTTATTTCTTAATGTAATGAAAGAACGTAGTTGAACATTCGTCGTGAAACTTTCAACTTTTTATTGCTATTGCTCTCAACTGTTTTGCTCTTTGAGTTCTGCAATTCCCTGTGTAGAATATTCGCCGTAAGAAAAGCGAAAAAAACTGGATAAACATTTGCTAAGTATTCGAAGATCAATTCATTGGAAATAATCAGTCCTCGCAGTTAGTTTTGCTGAGAAATGCTGCTAGACGAGATGTCTTCCGCAATAAGGATACTTTGGCATGGTTTATATTATTGCATTTAGAAGAAAATTCCACATATCAGAAATAAAGTTCTGCCTCTTTGTCTACTGGCCAAGTTCGTCATTCAACCATTCTATTTTCTGATTGACCTGAAAATGATTCGACTTGGATAATTAAACAAGCCTTTATTACGACAAATATAAATATGAGAACATATCAACAAACGCAACAATTACAATATCTAACCGACAAATTTATTTATGACATTCATAAAACAAAAATACAAAGAGACTAAATAATGAGTACATGGAGTATATCTCTAAAAATACTTTTGGCGGTCAGGATTCTCTTCTCGAATATGTAAGATTCTGGTATAATCCTGAGATCAAACAATCAGCATCTTTGTTCATCTTATAAGTTAAAATTCTTTTCTGGTTCGACCAAATATATGTTGGCCGGCCCTCTCTTCGTGCAATAGAACCAGTATTGTTCTAGAAAACCTGAAATACATTAACATTCATCCATTTACAAAAAAGAAAAAAAATCTCTCAGCCTTCAATGCCAATTCTTTTCTTATTTTTCATTGAAGTGTATCATAGATTATGGCTCTTTTGCTTCTTCACGCACACTAATAGCGAAAAATTACACATCACACAAATGATAGCGTTTTCATGTTCCCATTCTTCATGAAACTGCAACAATCGCAAGTAATCAATCGCCTCAAAATGTTCAAGAAAAAGAAAATGATAAGAAACTAACAAAACATGTTCTCGATTCCTCCATCCCATTTCACGACTACTTTATCGAACAACGTTCCTCCTTTTCTTCAAACTCATACGTTGCACGGTATCAATCTCACATGGGAACCAGTGATTCCATTACCTTCTAGTCATCTGGCTCCGAGAACAGAAGCAGAATCAGATGATCCTTCAAAAGATACAGAACCAGGTAATCAACGTAAACTGAGTGCTTAAACGATGTCTCCGTAAATAGGAAAGGAAGCAACTGAATGCATTACTTTAGCACTCAGGTACTGTCCGTAGGAAGAATTGAAATTAGCTGATTCTACGAGAGCAGGATCGGAACTAATCAATTCCTCAGCAGAAACGGAACCAGTTGGTTCCAAAAAATAGTTTGTAAAACTAATTGGTCCGTGGAAAGTTACGACGAATCAGCTAGTCCTCGTCTCCTAACTTTCGCCTAAAGTAAGACTGTATTAAAAGAGAACATGATAATTGTTTTCCTCAAAACTGTACTGATAGGAAATATCAGTTCTATAACTTATAACCTATCAAATATGCCAATATCTTCCCTTCTTCAATTTGTGTCGTAACTTTTCACGCACCAACTAAGAGATGATACTTCTTATCCGAGAATGAATGATGGTAGTAAAGAAAAAAACGGACTAAGTATCAATACACATTATATAAACGTAGATCTAAATTAATTAGAATCAAAAATTAAACATTCAAACTATCCACAGTCCTTAATACACTTCCAGTGACTCACTGGTGACAAATGAATCCTCAGACGACTTCTACTCACTCTGCCCCACATATTTACAGCGATTCACCGATGGTAGAATTCTTCAGATACTTACTACTCACTCTGCACCAATTGAAAAATCTGAAGAAATCTAACGAATGAAATGCAAAGCCAAATTCATCACAGAATCATAGTAAATCAGATAATAATATAATCTTAATAGCTCTTATAATATTTCAATTTCTCCACTTGATAATATTTAATCCATTTCTGTTTCTATATTATCACATCATAATGTTTACTACTAAGAGATGATACAGCATTGCAAAAGATACCATTTAAATTTGAAAAAAAAAAAAAACTTTTCAAACCTGAAATGATGTGGACGTATATTAACACAGCAAAAAAACAAAGCAGTAATTCATGATGATTATAATTTAATTTTATTCTTGCCACTATATCACTATAAAAATGTTAAAGTCAGGAAAATCGCAAGAAAATTATCAGTGATATAAATTCAATTACTTTTATAAAATTCATTTCTTCTAATGCCAAAATTGTTTCCAACATCTATCATCTTTTAAATAAAAGCGCCAAAATTAAAATTAATGATATAAAATGAACATATTATCGAAAGTTTGATTTCGTATCAATTGAAATGATAAATTTATTAATTGCCAATTAGGATTACAAATTTTTTAATTGTCGAAATTGCCCAAAAAATAAGTAAAAAATCTCCAATCATATAATTTCCACAGCTAAATCTGCATTTCATGCATGATAATTCAAACACTTAGCCTAAAATCTTTCACCTCGGACAAACCATTCTTTACCGCTGGGAAAGCGCACTTTGTCTTTTCCGGAAAATGGATAAGGAGAGAGATAAGCGTTTTGCTGAAGAAGGATTTAAAGCGCTTTGCCGGAAAGTAGTAGAGCGATTTTGCCGGATAGACGTGAGCGCTTTGCCAAAGAAAAGTATAAAATAGTATGCCAGAGAGATAAAACGATTTTACCGGAGAAAAGTCTAAAGCATTTTGCCGGAGAAAAGTAAAACGCGGTTTGTTTGTTTCTTCATCCATGTTAATGGACAACAACATTTTGTTGAATCATGTAGACATTAAATTGTTCTGGAAGAAAAAAGCCAAGACATTAACTTGTTCTGGAAAAGGAACAGCCGAGATTCAGTGGAGAGATTCCGGATTTACAATTTGCTATATTTCTCTCGAGAATAACAAATGCTCTGAACAGACATATGCTAGAAGTTTTTGAAAAATGCAGAAATGTAAGAAGTGCAGAAAGAAATGATGAAAATAATATCGGTGAGCAGTAACAGGAATCTATCAGATAAGTAATCATTTAATCACTTCCTACGGGACAAATAACAATGATCTATTAGATCTGCAAATTGATTTCTTATAATTATTATAAACGACTATTAGCTCG